>JASANE010014018.1:0-16023 GCA_030248225.1 Trileptium ribeirensis
TACTGCACCAATCTCGATATAACTGCTTCGGCGTATTTTGGGCCGTTCAGAAGCCCATTTTAAAACAACTCTGCAACGTAAATTAAATATTTTAACCCACCACACCATGTACAACTACATAGAGAATGAACTGCTGTACAAAATATATCCATGTACCAGGGAATAACCGGAACCAGCAACCGGAACCGTCCATTTAAACCGGATCCGGAACCTGGTCTTCGAAATTTATATATAGTAAAACAGATGATGGAAGAAATGAAGGTATAGTGGATTTAAAATGCATTAAAAATAATTTTTACATTACTTAATGTATTGCGATGGTACTATTGCCTTTCTGAAACTTTAAAGAGACTGAGGAAGCTAATAATATTTATTTATCGATCAAATATGTCGGTTTTTGGACATTCAGAGCAAAAAATGTCTTCCACTATACACCATTGCGTATACTGCGTCAAATCGAATGTGCTTACAAAGCTTAGAGCGTAGAATACACACTTTCGCTCTGTCTCCAGTCGCCTCCCTTCACTACACATACGTTTGTTGCATGTTCTTCTGTAGCAAACTTAAAATTATTGGTTTATATGATTCCAAGAGAAAATAATAGATAGAAGGTAATTTTCTGATCAGTGGTCAGAGACACTGTTTAGGCTAGCGTTGGACAAACAGTGCCCGTCAGTTAGATGATAATGATGATAACTTTCTAATCAGAATGCTATAAATGAGGCACACTGTGAAGCTGCTCGCACAGTTTCAATAAATACAGTTCATTGCCAAGGAAACAGTTTCTGCTTGCGTTGCAGATAACGTTATTTTACTTCAATTTCACCTGATTTACAAAGTTTAACGCGCACCGGCTGGTGCTTGACGCAATTTATGTTAGCGAAGCATAGGCAAAGTACTTCTACGTAAGCCATACTCTGTTACCGAGTTGGACCGGTATAATTCGAAAGTACCCCGCAGACTTCTGAATGTGTGAAATAGCTGCTACAAGCATCGACCTGGCTTTGATTTAACAATCTCCTGCAGGTTATTATGAAAAATTCCTGCTCAAATTATGTGCCCTACTTACGTTTCACACGGCAAATTGATTAGTTAATCTTTTCTTTTGCTTGGTTGTATTGGAGCTTGATCATTGTATAACATATATCACATATGTTTGGATTACAGGATGAAGCAAAAAACGTGGAAAATTTCAAACAAAATGTTTAAACCGGAATTTCGGTTCCGGTATGGTTTTTGCCCTTTGCCGGAACCGCAACCGGAACACAAATTTCGCCGGAACCGGAACTGGAATTCCGGTTACTCCCTCCATGTACGTATATTGGTTATGGAGATATGGCCGAATTCATGCATATATATTTCGCATCTCATGGGTCCATTTAAAACTAATTTTTACCTAAGCCTGAAACATACATCGCAGGCGTCATTAAAATGTCAAACGCAGCTACATAGACAAATTACAAATGCACTGGGTGGTGCCTAAAATAACATTATGCTACACAGACTCGCAGCGATTTAAGACTCGGAATTCTTTATGTTTTAACGATATTCAAATATGAAATTTCCGAAAATGTTTCAACATCAAGACATACTCTGCTACGCGTATAAGCTTAAACATGTGTACTTTGAATGAATACGCGTTCATCGTCGATTAGTGAAGGGGTCGAAATGCCACAAGCATTCATCCATCGCTGTGCTAAGAATTCCTAAGGGCTAAAGATGAACAAATCCTATAGAGAATGTTTATTCAAATTACATTTAACATGGAAATTTGATGAGTTCAATTTTGTTTTGCCTGGCCTGGAAACAGAATTATTACTGTACGAAGCAATGCTAACTAAAGTTTAACTAAAAAACGTATACGTTCTAACTAACGAAGAAATTTTAACTAAAGAAATTAATGAACGAACTGAAGAAATTCTCAGACAATAAAAGCATCAAATAACCATAGATGTACGAACCTGAAACATTTTTGGTTTGTCTTGGATCGATTTGGTTCTTTAATGCAACATTTTCGGTAATGCGTTGCATCGTATGGACATACGAATATAAAATATTCTAAGTAAGCGCAAAGACTAGAACATAAATATATATATATGCAAAATAATACGTATGTATAATGCATGCAGATAGTTGAGTTTTCTGCGCAGGTGCAGAGATCCCATGACAGACACTTCGGCCATCCATGTTCCCGCAGTACTTTCCGTCAGGAAAATTTTGGGGTCAACACAGTTTATGCCTCAAACTGCTTTTCTGTGTGGCTAAAAATTAGAGAATTTGGCTAAAAGCCCAAATTTTAACATACTGAATTAAAGCTCGTCCAACTTTTCTTTGCTCACTATTTGCAATTCGGTTGGGTTATACACTTGACGTTGAAATAACAATTTATGGTGACCTAGTTGGATTAAACTTGTCCGAACTGGGTAATTCCAAGTATCAATTTAGCAGTCCAGAGAAGCCGTCATAGCGTCATAGATCAATAAATTTTTCAAGCAAATATTAGACACGAAAGCTATTTCGAATTTAGTCAAACCGAGGTGACCATCTGCCTACCGACAACCCTGGCGAAGAAGAAAAAGAGAATTTCTACAAGCATCTAGTACAACATCTGCTACATAGAAAAGACAAAATCCTCGTCGCCCTTGGCGATTTTAACGCTAAGATTGGAACCCGACTCGAAGGAGAAGAACGATTCATGTGAAAATTTAGCCTTGGTCGACAGACAGACAACGGCACTCGCCTGATGTCCGCGGCACAGTTCTGTAATCTTAGCCTAGTGACTACCAACTGCAAGGACAAGCAGCGCCACCGACAAACATAAACATCTCCCTGCGGCGTCTTCTTTCAGTTAGACTATGTCCTGGTTAGTTCGCAGCTACAGTCATCATTCATCGATCATCGCATATTATTGTGGAACTCGCTTCCCACAGATCGCATTCTTAGTCGTTGCCATATTTAGGCAAAACCTCAGCGTTAATCACTTCCAATGCCCTAAGCGTTCGTCGGATTTTGCTGCTTTGCGTGCCGTTGTAATTCGGGAAGTATTCAACGCTGCACTGCTTAATCGATTTGGACCGCTAACAGAAACGCCATCTGATGAATAAATCTCGAGTTCTTTGAAGACTGACATTACGGCGGCTATCGACAAGATATTACCGCGAAAATAGATAAAAAGAGTGCAGTGAGACAGCGAGCTAATCGTTGCTGTAGCAGAACAACTGATTTCAGTACTGACCAATAATAGGGGTTCGGTCCCTCAGTCGATTTTGCGAAAGCTCCTTGCCGAAAAAATAAAACAGGGTAAACACAAGTTTCTCGACGACATTGTGTCTGAATGGTCGAAAGCGGCTACCGTATATAATGTGCGAAAAATATTCCGTCTAACCAAAAACCTGACCCAATTGCAAACACACATATGAATGATTTTCATATGTGTAGCTAATATTTTTCTAAATATATTTACTCGGCTTAGCACGTGTTCCGGAGCAATATGGCGGTGTGATTTATTGTTGTAAGAATAATTGATTTTTCTTTATTTCAATTATCTTCCTTTCTAAAATAACATTACTTCAAATTTCATAACCCCATTCCAGATTCCCTAGATTTTTTAAAATTCCAACCAATAACAAAATTAACGCAACAACAACTACAAAATTTCAGTTCAGTCTGAATCAACGCCATCACGTTTATTTTCGAGATAGTCAGTTATGTAATCGCGTTCAGTATATTGGTTTGGCAATTGCAATTTGGCGAGTTCCATTTCTGTTCACGTTCGAATAGTGGCCGAACGACGGCCCGGGGTATGGTAAACCACGGTGGCATAAAGCATAGCGATTAGCTGCAGCGCGGGTTTTGATTTAATCAGATTCTGGGCTAAGCTGCAATGGTAACCTTGTCCATAAGAGCATCATTATAGACCGACGCTTCTTGACTTAGAAAATTTCGATAAGGTCAAAATATATGGAACGATCAAACTAGTTTATGACAACCCATCCGTTCAACCCTGGTCGGGACAATTCCACAATTTAAAGCACCATTTAATTTAGCTGACTTGCAGCGGGCGAAGTTAATTTGTATCGCAGCGTTTTGAATATGCGGTGGATGTAGGATCGCAACTGGATTAGATTCACGGCAGTGTAGCCAATCGATTTCGTAGCTTAATTTAGATAATTGCAACAAATGTTCCTGGTTGGACAAGGAAATTTATGTATGACCTAGCGTTACTGACCGAACTGCGACCAAGGTACCGTTTCTCTTTTTTTTGGTTCGAATCAAAGCGAATTGACGGCTTAGCGTGAGCAGCTGTAATTTATATTATGAGTTCTGAGCGTTTCGCTTAATAAACACTGAATTAGGCTAATACAGAATAAAACAGTGTCAATTGTTTATTGGTTTCCACGCAAAAAGAGTCCCTGGTCGTTGGTTGTGCCTTAGGGACTTTCTCAAAGGTACTTCGTGGGTTTCTATATTTGGCTTATCGCTTTATTTTCTAAAGATTTTACCGGTAATGTGACTTGGATACATACCTGTTTGGAAGCGGTTCATGTAAAACTAAGATCACATAACACCTAGGTATAATAATACCATAACCATATATTAATCTAGTAATATTTCTACTCAAAAATTAAGTGTTTCGGGCTTAGAGAATTAAGCCGTATGGAATAATTAAGTGACATATAATTTATTAGAAAATAGTGTCAATTATCGGCCCGAGTCGAGTGAGAAATCTCCATGGCGAGCTTAATACAGGGTTAACTTACTGAGGGGAAGTAAGGGGTGTGGATATATAGGACGATCGATCTAAAGTATTCCTTCTCTTCTCTTAGCCACCTGTTGTGCATTATGTTCGGGTGCGGGAGGACTGGGAGAGACAAAGTTCGAACTACGGTGTGTACGTTAGTCACAACCTAGTTCATAAAATAACACTCACGGATTCCGTTCGGGTGTGTGTTACATAAGATGGGGATTATTATACAGCCTAAATCTAATGTTTTAGGTTCAGGCATTTAAATATAATTATGGAGTGCTTCCGTTCGGCGTATTCACCTGGCCCCACGGTTGTGGGCCCTCAATGCTGATCACTCGTCTGCACTCTTCCCTGTTTGTTGTACTTGGTTCGATATGCGACATGGGGTATCGTTGCCATTGGCGTAGCAGAACGTATCGAAAATGCTGTTTAACGTCGCGAGATCTCGTGTGATCTTCCGCGCGGTCGGACCCAGTCGTCCGGATGCATTGCTTTGGCCAGTGACTTCGGGATCCTGTTGTCAGACATCCTCAGAACATGGCCGAGCAACAGCAAGCGCTCCGTCCGCACAAGCGTCGACACCTCGGTTTCGTAACAAACTTTTCGACGAAGGTCTTTATTCTGATGTGATCGAACTTTGTCACGCCTAGAATCCGGCGTCGACAGAAGTTCTCGAACGTGTTGATCTGCTGCTGAGTAGCTGCCTTCGTTGTCCATGTTCCACAGGCGTAGAACAGAATCGATCGAATGGCAGCATTATATATCTAAACGTTCGCGGGAACGGACACATCTGCCGAGTTCCAAACATGCCGTAGGCACGCAAAGGCTGACCTGACATGGTTTATGCGGTTTTTAATTTCGATGTCGCAAGCCGCTGATCCCGTAAAAGTGCTGCAGGAGTAACAGAATTGTTCGACGTGTTCCCGCACAGAACTGTTCAGTACGATTTCTTGATGTCTCTCAATGCAGCAGGTCGTTATCTTGGTCTTCTGGGAGCTGATGACCAGACCAATCCGTTTTGAAGCTGTGTCGACTCGACTGAGCACCTCTTGTAGTTCGATGGCTCACGATACGGCTATGGCTATGTCGTCGGCATAAGCGGCATCGGCGAAATTCATGCCATTTGCGTCGAAAATAACACCGTCGTCGTTAGCCAGGGCGGTCTCCATCACACCTGCAATTGCGTAGTTGAAGAGGATGGTGGACAAGATTGAGCCATGTCTCACTCCAGACCTGACGTCAAAGTGTTAACATGATGTGTCATTTATTCGCACACGGCAGTAAGATGGTTCAAACAGCAATTTGATTAGGGATACGATCTTAGCCGGCACACCGTCCGTCTTCAAGATCTTGTAGAGCGATTCTTGGTGAACTGAGTCCGGTGTCCCTTGAATCTATTGCAGATTACTGCTTCCAGTAGCTTGAAAGCAATATTTAACAGCGATATACCTCGATAGTTGCAGCAGCTGGACTTGTCACCCTTCTTGTGGAATGGAATGACGATGGCGGTACACCAGTTCTCTGGCATGACCTCATTGGCCCATACGTCGCAGATTGTGGCGTGCAGCGTATCAAATAGGTCGCTTGAGATCTTATACCATTCCGCCAGAATACCGCCTGCTTTCCCGCTGCGAAGATCTTTTACCGCTTTGAGGACTTCGTCACGCGTTGGTGTCGAGTTATCGATCGCGCACTCGTAAAAAAACCCTTGAAGGGAAGGTCATCATCCTTCAGCGGTTCAGCTGGCGGATCTTTGTTCAAGAGTTCATCGAAATGCTCTCCCCAACGATTGACTTGCGCGGAATCGGAGATCAGACTTTTACCCGTGCTGTCGCGTGTCATACCACGCACGGGATTCTGCGGCTGCGCGCCTTGTCTGAATAGGTGGTAGAGTCTGCGGTGGCCATGTACCCTAGCTGCTTGGTGCATCTCATTCGCAAGTGCCCGTTTGGAGTACTTTGTATTAATTTCAAAAGAGAACTAATAGAATAGTAGATAATCTAAATGGTAAAGGTTAATATAAGAAAAGGAAAGGCCGATGGAATACCGCGTTTAACAGAGCAAAGAACAAAACGAGGACTCCAATACCGGTGGTCAATAAATCGGTGTAACCTAAAAAATTGTGCCGCGAAACTGTGTACTTCTTATCTGTTGTATAAATAAACCCTTTTACTCTAGTCTGCTTCTGAAGTCTCTGAGCCACGAGTGCGTGGAAGTAGTCACGTCGCCTCGCAAGACATAGGTCGCACACCAAAAAAACGCGTGCCCTATTCGTTGTCCCACTGGCATTTTACTGGCCACACATCGTTACCATCAATCTTCGGTGACGAATTCCTTCCACACTTAAATGTCGATAGCCGTCATAAAAATCCCATGCCAACCCTATCCCCAACAAAACAACTTAAAACAAAACCAGGGCGTGGCAGTGTTGTATTTTATAAACTTTGATAGGGGTACGGTTAGGGGTTATTTTTACCACGGCTATCGGAATTAAAATGGGAAACGATTCGTCACCGATAATTGTAGGGTCCGAGGTATGGCCAGTAGGTAGTATGCCGGTGACTCGCGTATTTTTCGGATTACGCCCTAAGTCTTGAAGTGCGGCGTGACAAACTCTATGCACCCTTAGTCCAGAGACTTAGAAACCAAAGATCTGGATAGAAACGTTTATTTATAAAGCGAGTAGTAATAAGGCACTCAATTGATGGTACAACTTTTAGCACAGCTGGATAGAAACGTTTATTTATAAAGCGAGTAGTAATAAGGCACGCAATTGATGGTACAACTTTTAGCACAGCTGGATAGAAACGTTTATTCATAAAGCGAGTAGTAATAAGGCACGCAATTGATGGTACAACTTTTAGCACCGCTGGATAGAAACGTTTATTTATAAAGCGAGTAGTAATAAGGCACGCAATTGATGGTACAACTTTTAGCACAGCTGGATAGAAACGTTTATTTATAAAGCGAGTAGTAATAAGGCACGCAATTGATGGTACAACTTTTAGCACAGCTGGATAGAAACGTTTATTCATAAAGCGAGTAGTAATAAGGCACGCAATTGATGGTACAACTTTTAGCACAGCTGGATAGAAACGTTTATTTATAAAGCGAGTAGTAATAAGGCACATAATTAATGGTACAACTTTTAGCACAGCTCTATCTCGATAGTGCCTGCTTTTATCGCCGATCTCACAGTCCTTCTTTAGGACTATTTTTAACCACGTTATATTACACTCTACTGGCCTTTCCATTTCTACTTTTACCGTTTTATAATTAGGTTAATTGATACTTTAATAGTCCTCTTTTCTGGTGATGCTGATGCAGTTACACCCGGCTGGAAAGCGTACGGCTGTATCTTTGAGTGGTTAAAACTTAGAGTATTGGATTACCAGATACTTTAGGTAATTCCTCTTGTGAGGTTGTACGATTACATCCGGCTGTAATGCGTATCGCAGTGTTATTTCACTTCCCCTATCGTGAACCTTAGGTTTAGACTTATGGTGTCATTATTTAATGCATTTACGCCCCGCTTGAATGCGTGCTGTGGTATTATGAAGAACTGGGTGGTGATGGCTGCATACCGTTTCAGTTGGAGCTTTTTCTCTCTCCATAGTCTGGCAAACGGATGGAATGCGACAAAAGGTGGTTGTGCGGAGAGGAGGGATCTTAAAAATTGTTCGTCTGATTCCGCTCTCCTTACTCGCCCCAGCTTTCTCACGAAGTTAACCCCTGTATTTTTCTCACGAAGTTAACCCTTTAATCCTTAAAGTTAACCACACCTTTCTCACGAAGTTAACCCCTGTACTCACCCTGGAATTTCTCAAACGACACGGGCCGATATTTTAAATATTACTATACTAATAGTTTACCTAGTATATAGTATATTTACCACTCTTCTACTACATTATATGCTAATAAACACCTAAGAGTTAATTCTTTAAGCCTGAATACTTATGGTTTTTCTTATAATTTATTATTACTAAGACGAAATACTACAGTATTATACCTAGGTGTGTAATACCCGTAAAGTTCTATTTTTAGTTGTGAAACACAAAACCACAAGCTGGAAATCATAACTTCCAGAGAGGATCCGCCAAATATGTTCACCTAACTCGATACAAGAAGTCCCAAGAACTGCGATCGCTGTGCTCACAAGCCAATTAGTGACAGAAACAATAAAAAGAAACAAAATCAATACGTTATTACAACACTCTCTATAGCCAAGAACCGCATCGCGTGACGTCGACCCGGAAAACAACTACAATTAGCTACGTGTTCCTAAGCCTAAGCCAATGAAATTAAATATTCACTGTATAACGAAGCAATTCTTTGCGTGGAAATCAATCACTACTAATCAACAATCATGAATAATAAAACACGGAGATAATAGCGCATTCTTTTGCGCACCTGAGTCGACGAAGACAAATCGATTGATTAACTCAAACTAAACCCGATAAACAAATACGTATCTAATAAGAAAAACAAATGTAAAATATGCAAATTAGGTATATTTAAACAAGAACTAATGAGACACTTAAGATAAGAAGTGTCCAGCGTGGCACACGTTTGTCACAAAATTGAATGTGACGCATGCGTGACAAGACGAAGTGTCACAGGTGACTAAAGCAATTTGTGTCACAAGTGTAACTTGTAACTATTTTAAAATATATTAAGAATCTTAAGCAGTCAAGCGTGATACTTTAGGACAAATATTGCTAAGTAACACGAGACACATCTGCATAAATTTGAAACCGAATATGTAAGAAACTATGCGCCAAAAGTTTTTATAGCATTATTATGCTTTACGTAAAATTTTTTAACGCTCCATGTAAAGGTGAATGAAAGCCTAAGCGCTATCGCGATGTTGCGTTGTAGTTTCTAAAGTCATTCCCGATAGTTGTCGAGTACAAGCACAAACTAGCCAAGCGCCTAAAACAGCTGATCAAGATCGACATTGACGGAAGGCAATGATTTACCAACATTATTAAATAGTAGAAGGGGCATATAATCCGCTCTTTGGTCGCATAACAATGTCACACACTTATTAAGTTTCCTACACCAAAATATATAAAGCGAAAATGTGACCGTGCACCCACCTAAGGGTGTTTCAATCTCTTCAAAAGTGTGGGTACGGGAAAAAGGGCCGGGGCCGGTCGTCTACAGTCATTTCGTTATAACCTCATAAGTTATTAACAACGTTAAACGTTTTAACGAAAGTGTTGGGCCGCCCACCTTTCGGCGCCCCTGCTCCTAATAAAACCCACGCTCGCGTCCTTTCTACAGTCAAAAATTGCACCGTGCGGTACTAAATCACCCCGCCCTAATATTAGGAAGTAGCTTTTAATTTATTGTGAAAACGCAAGTGGCCCCTATTACAGTAGAACGCACCGTCGCAAAAATTATAACTAGATCAGGCCCACTGCCGTAATTTCCAGTAGGGACCACAATCATTTGAAGTCAACAAATTTAAATCATTTGCAATATTTTAAATTTAAAAGTTAAATTTTAACGAAACTACTATCGTGACTTGGCGCGGAGTTTTTCTTGTGGGCACAGACACATATTTTCTGTTTATATATTTTAAATATAATTGAAAATGAGATAGATAGTGCCAAAAACCGCACTAAACGGTTTTTCAATGCAAATGCGCAACTAACAGTGTGGGTTGCGCCCCGGCCACACAGGATTGAAAAAAAATCTTCAGAGTGAAAAACCCAAGTAACTCATCATACAGGTGAAATCAATGCATTCACACAATTATATTTCGATCAAACTCCGTACAGTAGAATCGTGACGATGCCCAACCATCGATGACATCCACAAAAATATATATTTATAGAAAATTCATGCTTGCCTACTCCGTGCATTCGTTTCACCATTTAGTACAACTGCATTCCATTTTTATTGCTTTGATAGTTTAATATTTTGAATTTTGCGCCAATGATCAGTCAAAAAATAGGAGCCTTTGTTTTTCAATTTATAAAAAGTTAATACCAAAAACTAGCAGAATGTGTTTTTAATAATTGTCTCGTTGTTACATTTTAGGAAAACGTTTCCGCCAAGTAATTCAGCTATAAATGCACAGTGTCTAAAAACTTATTATTGTCGTAAAACTCAATATTTTTATACATGATGTGTGGTAGAATATTAAGTATCGTAAAATATAATGAATTATAATATTGCACGTTTCACATTCCCGCTCATAGCATACTAGAAATGATTTTTATAAAAAGACCTACAGAACTTAGAATGATTTGACGGGCGCTTCGAATAAAATTTTTATTTAATGAAAACTCTTAAACGCAAACGCTTTTATAATTTTTTTATTCATCAACACTGAGCCTACATTGAAAAAATTAGTAACTATCTTTGGTCATTTAGTGCACTATAATTTGAGAAAAACCTGCACAATTAGTGGTACCATGATAACGCACATCTATATATAAAACAAGCATCTGCTATGCCATTTTTCCGCAAAGATAAAGTCATATTCCAGTTTCTCACTACTTTTGGCTACAATACATCCAAGCTGAAGGTCCGACGCCGACGATCCCAACAATTATATATATATACTTAATTCTAAATTATAATCTTATTGTGGTTAATTAATACTGATGGCTTATCAAATCGCAAAAGGCAGGTGAATTGATTGTGATTTAATTTAGAGGGACAGCTGTAATGAGCATCAACTTCAAATCTAGCAAAATATAGGCTATTAAAGATATATGCCTGCTGAGATTCACAATGTGCTAGCACCTATAACATAAAACTGAATATGTAAAAAAATTACGTGCCAAGAGTTTTGATAAAGTTTATAATTTTTTAATATATATGCGTCAAAATATAAATATCTGAACATAATGGCGCGAAAATGCACGAGTATTTGAGTACCTAAACCTAGGCCTTAGATTTACACTAGTACTGGTTCTTATTTAATGCAATCGCCCCAGGCAGGCTGTGCATACTGCCTTAAAGTTGAGTGATAACAACTAGATTTAGATTAACTATTACTTTGATACAGCTCTTTTGAGCTGATATAGCAATACCCGCGGCAGGCTGGCACGCTGTACGATTAATTGAATACCTTAACCTAAACCTTAGAATTACGCTATTGCTTACCGTTATATTAGTGTAGTCGCCCCGGCAGCCTGGCAGGCTACGCTATCTAAAAACTAGTTATTAGCGGTCGACTTACATCCAGTTAATTTCTTAATCGCTAGGCCCCCGGCAGGCTGACCAACAGGTTGGTTATGAGGTATATAAAGGATTTTTAGAATGGTTATCTTAATCCTTGTCCCTTACTCGCCCCAGTCTACCTAAGACTAATGCTTCCTGCTAACTGCCCCCGGCAAGCTAACAGGTAGACAAGTCGCATTACAAAAAATTAGACCCAGCTGTATTGCTCACCCGTGGAACACCACAGCCGATATTTTGAAATATTACTAACTAGCAAGTTATCTACTAGTATTATCACTCCTAATATAGATTATATGCCACTAAAATTCCCGACTTTTCACTAGGAAGTATAATATTACTAATTTAATATCTGGGTTTATAATAGTGTTGTACAGGGGCAAGAATTCTATCGGGGCCGGGGCCCGCGCTAGCATACCGGGGCTGACCGAAAAGTACCCTGTGTTCGATTGTCCAGCGCATTTAGAGCATATATACCACATATACAGTCATCCTGACAGAAGGCTGGGAGAGAGTAAAATCTTTCCTGGGAATCCAGACCCCCACCCTCGCGGAGTGAGGTGAAATCATGCGCGAAAATTTGACGGCCGGCGATCAAAAAAGGTCTTCATTACTATACCTACGTGTCAACTTTTGGGCAGGTCCAGCCTTGTATTTCCCCTTTCCAAGAAACTATATTCTAATAGTACAGACTTTACCCCTAAAATTGTAATGAACTAATTTGCCTCCCCAGGGGAGATAGTGATTCTCCCAGAGGGGCGACTTTTATAACCTCTTTTGCCAGGACATTTTCTACTATCTTGGGCGTGGGGATCCTTATTTTCCTTTATTTGGGTTATATGGCTCTTTAATCATAACCTACAAGCTAAAAGGTACAATTCCACAAATTCCCATGTCTCTACCTATGGGACAGATTTATCTACTGTTTACATCTTCCTTAAACAGAGAAATGATAAATCTCCCTAGGGAAGTGAACCTTATATCATCTACAAAGGGGTGATATCTAGCCCAATTCCTATATAAACCTTTATTTCCTCTTTGTCTTATTATATTACCCCGTGATACCAATTTGGGACTAAAATTTAGTGATATTTGATATTTTAAACCAAACACCACGATTAATTCCATTTTCAAAACTTTCCCAAAGGGGGTGGTGGTTATGGCTCCCGAGCGGAATGGCACGCGGCTACACCTCGGGTAACCACCCCATTTTACTCCTATTTCGGGGATTATTATTTCCTAAACATGGGCCGGAATTTACAAATTCATAAATTCCGTTACTTTTTTTAGATAACACTTTTCACTCTGATTTACATTTATCCCTCCGGTGGGGTATACTATACTCCATTCCCGATAGATTGGCACCTATCCCCACCCGGGTGAACCTTTTACTTGCCCTTATCTTAAGATACATTACCTCTATACCCTGACACTATACTCTAATTTACCTAAAAATCCACTTTTTCACCTTATTACCAAATTCATAGATATATTAAGATTTTATCATCCAAGGTCAAACTCTACTCTATTATCGGGGTATATTTCATATTCTTTCTGGGTCGGGACGGCCAGATCTCCCACTAACTCCATTTCTATTAGCCCTCGAAATTTCCTAAACTCTATCTTTGGTTCCTAATTTAAACTGTTTCGATATTCAACTTTTTCTAACTCTATGCTACTCCTTAAACTTCTACGTTTATTAAACGGGGTTCCACCCACTTATTCCCATCCCGAAATTACTTAATCCCCACGGGATACCCCAAAACCACTAAATTTGTCCACAATATATATAGTTTTAATAATAAATAATTTTGAAATGATTAATAAATAAATTTCGCTTGGAATCTGCGGCGTAACGTAGCTACCTCGCTGGCTTGGGATGAGTATTATTACGACGAGGATAGTGTGTTGTTGTTGTTACTACGTTCTCGCGAGTATTACGTTTTTTCCTTCTTCATGTGTCTTTCGATTTTGTGTGTACTTAAATTTTGTTAGTATTTAATATTATTATACTTTGGTTATTATTATCTTATTACCAGGTGATTATGATCATTTTGTTATAACAAAATCGTTACTACCTTATCGTAATTTACTATCCTTATTTTATTATACCTCAATTATTATTATCGGAGTTCTGTAGCTGTGGAGGCGGGATTACTAGGCAAAGTAAGACCTAGTACAGGGTAAGGCAGATCAGAAAGAGGGCAGCCCATCTCCTAAACGGGAACCTCTGGGTGGGATTGGTCTTTCTCCTTTTCCGGAACCGTTTTACCACCCGTTGGTACCAGGCCGTCGTCCATGGGCTGCTTTATCGTCGAAGGCTGCATCGTTGTAAGTATGCTCTGGGGTGGGACATAATCACCGGAATTATGTCTTCGCGCAAGCCACGCCTAGGGGGTACCCAGCATGCAGGCCGGGGAAATTTTACGCTTAGGACTACTATACTTCTAGTGTATAAGGCTAGATACTGTTAAGTTTTTTGTACAATTTGTCTCGCAGTGCTAACATTGTTATTTTATAATTCCGAAACTTTCAATTTAACATTTAATATTAAAGTTTTTCCGACAAAACGCCGTGTTATTGACCTAGTTTGAGCCGATCCCTAGTTACTTAGTTGCTTTGCTATTTTCCCGAAAGGTGTTGGTCGTCTATGCTAACCCATCTACCCTCCCCTACGCTGGTGTTAGCCTACCTCAAAGATCTTATTACTCTGTGCTTTGCAGGTGCTGGCCGCTTACCAAGTACCCATAACTCGCCGGTATATCTATCGCCGTTGCTTATATATGTTACCGAGTTATACTGAGGAGGCGCTAAATTGTTATTTAATTTCAGACGACCTGTACATAGCAATAGTTTTCGCGTTCTGGTGCAATTTCAACCCACCTCTTACTAATATTACGTTCGAAACAGGTAATACGCGGACTTTTATTCATTGGTTAATACACGAATAGTGTCAGTAACATTACAGAGTGTACCTTGGTGTAGTTACTAGTTCTACGGTGTACCTAATAGTTACAAAGGTTTTCTCTAGCTCCAGTCCCTGCCTTAACTTGGGCCGCTTTGCTGAGTTAAGACAGAGCTTGGACGCCTTCAGAGCTAATGCAGCTCACTGCTACATTGGTACCAGTTTATTACCAGTAAGGATTGGAAGTATGAGCAACATTTTTCGGTTGCTTTTCTTCAAAGTTTACACATAAATTCTGGTAAACAAACGCTACTGGCTGTTACTCGAACACTTTTCCATGATATTTTCAAATGCGTATTTCGATATTGAAATTAGTAATTTATGTTTGCGAGTACGTTTCGAGGCCAACCTAGCCTAAGCTGTCCACTGGTCTATTCGGGCGCTCGGTGGCAGTATAAAATTCTGTAAATACTCACCGGACGCCTCATGATTCCCTCGGACTGACACGTTGTTTGAGATACGAACATGAGGCAGCAGACCCATTTGGTAGGGCCTGAAAGGGAAAGAACACACGGCAGCAAGGTTACACAACTGGCAATGAGCCCGAAACGTGGAGCAAGCGTTTGAATTTAGTCAGAGTTTCAGCTTCCACAACATGAGAGGGGAGATTGTTCCATACTGTGACCACCCGTTGGCTAAAAAAGTATCGTCGTTTGTCGGTTTTAGATATATCTGGCGGTTTTAGTTTGTATCGGTGTCCGCGTGCAGGACCGTTGGAGTTGTCAACAAACAGAGATTGGAACGGAAAATCAAGTTTGCCTGTCATAATCTGATACAACAAAATAATATCGGCACGAAGTCGGCGGGTTTCTAGAGATTGTAGCTTTAGATACTTTAGTCGTTCCTCATATAGCTTGTCACGAATACTATGGAGCAACTTTGTCATACGACGCTGTACGCTCTCGATGAGCTTAATATCTTTGTTGTAGTAGGGACTCCATACTTGGCTTGCGTATTCAAGGAGCGGGCGCGCCAAAGACTGGTGTAGTAGCAATAAAGAAGTTTTTGTCTAATGCCGAAGGTTGCGACGAAGAATTCCATAATTTCTGTTAGCGGTGTTTACGGTTGCGATACACTGCTGTTCCCACTTGAGATCATTGGATACGATTCAGGC
>JASANE010014019.1:0-14183 GCA_030248225.1 Trileptium ribeirensis
AAAATTTAAATGGTTTGGTCTTAGTGGAAAATTTCATTTTACTAGGCGAACCGTATTCATTAGTAGCAGTTTTATCTTGCCTCTCTTGCTTAAAGGTGGGCTTCTTTAGTGAAATCATGCCTACCAACTGGGGATAGGCTTTCTCAACAAGCAATGAGTTCTGCTTACTAAGAACCTCAAGTTGGTTACGCAGTTTCTGAATCTCATCCCGGTCTTTGTTTTGATTACAAGGTGCCTGTAACGGCGCAGTTGCAACCTGCCCAACAGTAGTGGTGGCCACAACACTAGTATTTTTCGGACGACTTGCCATAGGGCCTACGTTTGGGATATTTGTGTGAGCGCCCTATCGTAACGGTCGCCGAAAACTTTATGAAAAATTACCTGGATGTTGCATATTAAAATAGGAAGGTCGATTTTATTTTGATTACCTCTTAACAGGCAGCCCACCATCTTGTGGACCATTCGCCTACAATTAAATAAACAGTGGACCGCTGGAGAAAAAGATTTTTGATATGTCATTACAAAAAAATTCCGCCTGTACTGATTTGTAGCGACGACGCATTGAAGTGTATTGGCAACTTTTTTTTGATTTGTAGCTAGTAGCTCCATGCCTTGTATTACTTTATGTAATGTTTAATCAAGGGCTAGTTTATTAGCAGTACTACAAGGCTTACTGGATTTATTTCAGGTCCACACAGAACCGATGGAATGTCTAAGCGTTGCGCCAGATTCTTCACCCTGGCGCAGTGTAAGACATATCACGAAAGACGTACTACTTTATCTCGAATCGAAAACTACTGAAAATTTTCAAAAAAATTATTGCAAATTTTCATCTCTCTCATGCGTCTATATGCTCTTACGGGCCTTTTTAACAGCTTTCTAGGTAGACGAGCAATGACTCGCCGTTCAATTGGTGGCGCTGCTGGAGCGCCGCTTTGTGAAGCTAAGTCTATTTAGTTGTTAGCAAAGCGTTCTTTAACACGTGCACCAGATCGTTATAATATTTAGACGCATCTGTTATGCTGTCATATGTATCCTTAGCCCTATCCCTTTGATATACTGGCATAACATTTTACTTCCTGTTATCAATTAATTATTGTTGCATCGCAAATCAAGTTAAAATTTTCAAGCCAAGAGATCTTCTCGGAAGGACTCAATACAGAATTTCTGTCATTGCTCAACCGGATTCGCTGTTAAATTTCGTCAAAATCATTTTAGAAGAATTTTCAAGCTTTTATCCAGCCTAGAGGCGAGATATTTATAACATGATCAAGATGACCAATATTTTTCACGAAAGTGTCCATAAGCTCAACTTCAGCTTCTGTCTTAAAAAATTAATTATCTTCCTCGTGGCTCTAAATTGGAAGATTTGTACTATGTAATTTATAAAAAACCCTACTTGTATAAATTTTAGACGACTCTACTTTTTAGAATTCAACCCAAGTTTTTTTAACCCGACTAAGAAAATCTGGTCTCGGTGGGACGTGCAACTGTAGCGAAACGAGTGCTAATGGATTGGAATTTTTAAATTTCCGACAATAAACTTGTGTAATGGTAGTGTTCATAACCTAAGACTTCACCTCCTACACAAATAAAATAAGTACCTAACTTAATATTACTAAAATAAATAGTAGCATGACAATAAAGTGATGAATTGTTTGAATTGACAAGGTGGATCTAAGGATCCAAATAATAAATTAATATTAATACTCGAGCAAACTTTATGAAGCACAAGGTGGATCCTTCGATCCGGCCTTTGCTTTGACTTAAGGCACTATGTTTTTAGCTTGTAATAACTACTGTCTAGCTAGAACAGTGTTAAATAACAAGGTGCCGTATGGCTTGTAAACTAACAAATAAATTAGACAATAAACGACACTTACTCTGAGGTATCCGATCGCGACTGACTCACTGATCGAACAGAAACCTCAGTTTATATACACCTTAATCCAGGCTAGCTAGACCTAGATTAGCACTTAAAATTCTTGGAATTTACAAGAAGTTGCACATCAGCTTAAAAATAAAGGTTTTGCCCTCATACCGCGCAACGATATTTTTGTGAATTTGACATTTAAATCTTTTGATGGCTGCGATTATTATTGCAGAAGAGAAAAATTTTCGAATTTTTAATAAACAGAAAAGATTGCCGCTAAAAATAACTTTAGATGTTTATGCCACACGCCAGCAAGTTTATCATTTGATTTGGCTCCCCAGTACAACGATTTAATACAATTTGCACCAAGAAATCATTCAACTAGCAACAATCGCACAGACGGTACGTAAAAACATTAAAGATTTTGTCATTTTAATTAATTCTTCAAACATACATTGGTCCCGCCACAATATATTTATAAAACAATATTATGCAAAAAATAGGTCAAACAACTTACGGTTCGACGTAATTTATAGTCAGTGCTCCTCGAACATAAATTAAACTGCAAGTTTAGTACAATAAAATTATAATTCTGACATTTTAAGAAAATTAAATTATTGAAAGAATAAAAAGAATTCAAAAAGCCTACTGCGGGCACTTTGTTAATTAAACTACGAAAAAATCAATCGAAATTGCTACATGAGAGTACATATGAATATTAGATAAAAAAATTTTCAACTAGGAACAAATTTCAATAGAAGAACGGATCTATGTGCACAAGTGTGGTTGTAAAATGGCGCGCTTCATAACTTGCTAAATATCGTTTGTCAGAATGGATAGCAACATAGCCAATGATAGGCTTAAAACGATAATTGGTATCATATTCGAAGGCACATTCTACTTAATTATTGCTGCAACACTTTACTGTGGAGTTCAGTTTTTGTAAGATGAATGAATACTTATACTTACATAGCATACTTAATTAAAACCTCATATATAAACCTGCTGGAACAAGACCATACAATACATAACACCAGTAGACCGGCGCAATAATCTATCGGTTAGTATACTTAATATGTGCCGATACTCGTATGTAATACGTGACGTCAAATAGATGCTAATAGAAAATCAGGTGCGCCTAATAATAAACGTTGAGAACCAGTTATTTTTCTACTACTATTCGTAAATCCAGGTTATTCTATCACTCATCTATACTAGCCTTTACTAGGAATAGTATTAAGATAAAAACACCCAGATCACCCTAAGTAAGGCGCATAGTTGTAAAATTTTTTTGTAGTATTCAATACCACCAGTCCTTGACCCAAACACTACTGTTTGGCGTTACACCCTTTGCTTCCACAGGCCTATTATATTAGTTTTCTCGCTTAACATTTTTACGCACGGTTATTTATAATATTGATTACGGTCAGTATCTAATAACAACGAAAAGAAACTTACTCGCTCTACAGCGCTGCTTGAACCTAGCCAAAATTGTATAGCGCAAACGGATAACAATTGCAACGCAACAATCATCAAATCAGTCCAACCAGCTAAGTAAACTCGATTAAAATAAGACCATTCGCCAATACAATGTCACGGATAATACGAAGGCCAGATCGTAGAGTTGGTAGTCCTTCCTGGAATTGTCAACACGAAAGAGCGGAGTGATTAAAAGTGTGAAATGTGGTTTCTGCAAATATATAAATTTTAATATAATTGCTATAAGAAACTGATTCGTTAGATTCAGCGCCAAATGTGAGTTAATTTGTACAGTATTCTTATTGTAACAAGGTTCATTTCGGTGGCCAAGCTCACACAGTGCTTACCGGAAGGCAAAATTTATTAGTTTTAGGTTAATTTGAATAGTGACAATACTTGTATTCCAATTCGGGCTGACAAAAAAAATTGCGTTGGTAGTGACCCTACGGACCACAAATTTGCCAACTATTTTTTTGAATCGGAGAAGCAAATTAAAATTTTTATTTTGTAACTGCAAGAACAGGTTCTTGATCTGTCTTACAGGGATAATGCACGATATAAGAAACACGGTCACATAAACGTCGTTGTCTATGTCCTCAAACCAGATAAAACATGCGGACCGTGACACAGCTAAAAAGTATTGTTATAATATTCAGGAAGTTAGCCTATAATAATCACTTCATGCGGCAGTAGTTTCTTAATGTCTCTGATTTGCTGGAGGAACCTAATATAAGGTGGGCGCCAAAATTTTGGCCGTGTTTTCATTTATTTGCTGTAAAGCATGAAAATTGTGATGTCTACTTTTTCTCAGTTATCATATAAATGCTAAGGTTTAACGTTAACGCTAAAAGGCTGAGCTTACTAATGCTATTATATTAATAAAGCCAATATTTCTGCACCGTCAACTTCAGAGCTGGATATGGTGGAAAGCCGAACCTCCCCATTACTGCCATGCAGAAGATAAGAGGACACCACCTGCAATTTTAATGGCTTCTAGATTTGATGTGATTCCTCATTTGTTTAAAATTATTCCTATGCTTCCGGTAAGCACTGTGTGAGCTTGGCCACCGAAACGAACCTTGTTACAATAAGAATGCTGTACAAATTAACTCACATTTTGCGCTGAATCTAACGAATCAGTTTCTTGTAGCAATTATATTAAAATTTTTATATTTGCAGAAACCATATTTCACACTTTTAATCGCTCCGCACTTTCGTGTTGACAATCCAAGGAAGGACTACAAATTCTACGGTCTGGCCTTCGTATTATTCGTGACATTGTATTGGCGAATGGTCTTATTTGAACCGAGTTTACTTGGCTGGTTGCATTGATTTGATGATTTTTGCGATACAGTTGTTATCCGTTTGCGCTATACAATTTTGGCTAGGTTCAAGCAGCGCTGTAGAGCGAGTAAGTTTCTTTTCGTTGTTATTAGATACTGACCGTAATCAATATTATAAATAACCGTGCGTAAAAATGTTAAGCGAGAAAACTAATATAATAGGCCTGTGGAAGCAAAGGGTGTAACGCCAAACAGTAGTGTTTGGGTCAAGGACTGGTGGTATTGAATACTACAAAAAAATTTTACAACTATGCGCCTTACTTAGGGTGATCTGGGTGTTTTTATCTTAATACTATTCCTAGTAAAGGCTAGTATAGATGAGTGATAGAATAACCTGGATTTACGAATAGTAGTAGAAAAATAACTGGTTCTCAACGTTTATTATTAGGCGCACCTGATTTTCTATTAGCATCTATTTGACGTCACGTATTACATACGAGTATCGGCACATATTAAGTATACTAACCGATAGATTATTGCGCCGGTCTACTGGTGTTATGTATTGTATGGTCTTGTTCCAGCAGGTTTATATATGAGGTTTTAATTAAGTATGCTATGTAAGTATAAGTATTCATTCATCTTACAAAAACTGAACTCCACAGTAAAGTGTTGCAGCAATAATTAAGTAGAATGTGCCTTCGAATATGATACCAATTATCGTTTTAAGCCTATCATTGGCTATGTTGCTATCCATTCTGACAAACGATATTTAGCAAGTTATGAAGCGCGCCATTTTACAACCACACTTGTGCACATAGATCCGTTCTTCTATTGAAATTTGTTCCTAGTTGAAAATTTTTTTATCTAATATTCATATGTACTCTCATGTAGCAATTTCGATTGATTTTTTCGTTGTTTAATTAACAAGGTGCCCGCGGTAGGCTTTTTGAATTCTTTTTATTCTTTCAATAATTTAATTTTTCTAAAATGCTAGAATTATAATTTTATTGTACATAACTTGCAGTTTAATTTATGTTCGAGGAGCACTGACTGTATAAATTACGTCGAACCTTAAGTTGTTTGAGCTATTTTTTGCATAATATTTTTTATAAATTTATTGTGGTGGGACCAATGCATGTTTGAAGAACCAATTAAAATGTCAAAAAATCTTTATTGATTTTACGTACAGTCTGTGGGATTGTTGCTGGTTGAATGATTTCTTGGTGCAAATTGTATTAAACCACTGTACTGAGGAACCAAATCAAATGGTAAACTTGCTGGCGTGTGGCATAAACATCTAAAGTTATTTTTAGCGGCAATCTTATATTTATTAAAAATTCAAAATTTTTTCTCTTCTACAATAATAATCGCAGCCATCCAAAGATTTAAATGTCAAATTCACAGAAATATCGTTGCGCGGTATGAATGTGAAACCTTAATTTTTGAGCTGATGTGCAACTTCTTGTAGATTCCAAGAATTTTAAGTGCTAATCTAGGTCTAGCTAGCCTGGATTAAGGTGTATATAAACTGAGATTTCTGCTCGATCAGCGAATCAGTCGCGATCGGAGATCTCAGAGTAAGTAGTCACTTTAATTATCTTTTCTTAGCTTAACTGCCACACGGCACCTTGTTATCTAACACTGTTCTAGCTAGGCAGTAGTTACACAAAGCTAAGACTTAGCACTGATTCCGAGTTTTAACAAAATTTGGGGTTATTGAGAGCACAGGGGTGCTCCATACTTTAGTAGTTTATTGAGAGCACAGGGGTGCTCCATTTACTAGTGGGTCTTTGAGAGCACACGGGGTGCTCCACATTTTCTTAGGCTATTGATAAAAGACGGGCTGCTTCAAAAATTTTCTCATGAGAGCACGGGGGTGCTCCGAAAATTTATTCTTCTTGAGAGCAGAGGGCTGCTCCT
Organism: Trileptium ribeirensis; assembly: GCA_030248225.1. Lineage (NCBI taxonomy): Eukaryota > Metazoa > Nematoda > Enoplea > Enoplida > Thoracostomopsidae > Trileptium > Trileptium ribeirensis. Next base: position 6,556 of record JASANE010014019.1, read on the forward strand.
AAAATTTGTTCACTGTTGAGAGCACAGAGGTGCCCCGATAAATTTTATTGACTAGGCTGAGCTAAGCTTAAGTCAAAGCTTAGGCCCGGATCGAAGGATCTACCTTGTGTTCATAAAGTTTGCTCGAGCATTACTATTAATTTATTATTTGGATCCTTAGATCCACCTTGTCAATTCAAACAATTCATTACTTTATGGCCTTCTTAATTGCCTTGATAGAGGCAGTCAGTGACTCGCCACTCAATTCCTGACGTTGTTCATTGCTGAAAAAAAAAAAAAAAAAAACAAACACCAAAAACAAACCAACAAAACCCACACAAAAAAAAAAACAAACACAAAAACACACAACAAAACAAACAAAACAACCACACACTGTAGCGAAGCGAGTCCTAATGGGTATAAAATTTTTTCTATTTCTCCAACGATGACCTTGTGTAATGGTAGCACTCAGAACCTAGGACTACACTTACTACACAAAGAAAATAAGTACCTAACTTAATATTACTAAGATAATTAATAGTAGTACGGCAATAAGGTAACGAATTGTTGAATTGACAAGGTGGATCTAGGGATCCGACTAACAAATTAATATTAATGCTCGAGTAACTTTACGAACTACAAGGTGGATCCTTTGATCCGACCTAAGCTTTGACTTAGGCTTAGCTTAACCTAGTCAGTAAATTTTATCGGAGCACCCCTGTGCTCTCAAGTAAATAAATTTTAGGAGCAGCCCTCTGCTCTCAACAAGAAAATTTTCGGAGCAGGCCGCCTGCTCTCAAGGACCCGCTAGTAGATGGAGCACCCCTGTGCTCTCGATATACTACTAAAGAATGGAGCACCCCTGTGCTCTCAACAGAAATTTTAGGAGCAGCCCGTCTGCTCTCAATAAACCCTGATTTTTTCTTAAACTCGGAATCAGCGCTAAGTCCTAGCTTTATGTAACTACTGCCTAGCTAGAACAGTGTTAGATAACAAGGTGCCGTGTGGCAGTTAAGCTAAGAAAATATAATTAAAGTGACTACTTACTCTGAGATCTCCGATCGCGACTGACTCGCCGATCGAGCAGAAATCTCAGTTTATATACACTTTAATCCAGGCTAGCTAGACCTAGATTAGCACTTAAAATTCTTGGAATTTACAAGACGTTGCGCATCAGCTCAAAAATTAAGGTTTCACCCTCATACCGCGCAACGATATTTCTGTGAATTTGACATTTCAGTTTTTGATGACTGCGATTATTATTGCAGAAGAGAAAAATTTTCGAAATATAAGATTGCCGCTAAAAATAATTTTAGATGTTTATGCCACACGCTAACAAGTTTACGATTTGATTTGGTTCCTCAGTACAACGGTTTAATACAATTTGCACCAAGAAATTATTCAACCAGCAACAAACCCACAGACGGTACGTAAAAAACATTAAAGATTTTGACATTTTAATTAGTGTTTCAAACATACATCGGTCCCATCAAAAAATATTATGCAAAAAATATTAAATAAAATAAGGTTCGACGCAATTTATACAGTCAGTGCTCCTCGAACAAAAATCAAACTGCAAGTTACGTACAGTAACTATAATTCCGGCATTTTTAAAAAAAGAAATCAAAGAACTTACTGCGGGCACCTTGTTAATTAAAATACGAAAAATCAATCGAAATTGCCACACGAGAGTACATATGAATATTAGATACAAAAACTTTTCAACTAGGAACAAATTGCAACAGAAGAACGGATCTATATGCACAAGTGTGGTTGGAAAATGGCGCGCTCCATAACTTACGAAATATCGTTGTCAGAATGGATAGCAAGACAGCCAGTGACAGGCTTAATATCATATTAGTAGGCGCATTCCAAACTTGATATCATTGATGCAACAATATACTGTGGAGTTCAGTTTGTGTAAGGTAATGAATAACTATACTTACATAGCATACTTAATTAAAACCTTATATATAAACCTGCTGGAACACGACCATACAATACATAACACCGATAGACCGGCGCAATAATCTATAAATTAGTATACTTAATATTTGTCGATACTCGTATGTAACACGTGACGTCAAGGAGATGCTAATGGAAAATCAGGTGTGCCTAATAATAAACGTCGAGAACCAGTTATTTTTGTGCTACTAATCGTAAACCCAGGTTATTCTATAACTCATCTATATTAGCCTTTACTAGGGATAGTATTAAGATAAAAAAACCCCAGAGCAACTTCACTAACATCGTATAGCAGAAGTACAGACGGTGCAGCATAAAATGTCATTGCTATATCCCGTTATGGACAAGAGTTGCTAAGTGAGTGAAACAAAAAGAATCATGTTTATTGGAATGGCAACAGATATCAAAACATCTAGGTAAGGCGCATAGTTGTAAAATTTTTTGTAGTATTTAATACCACCAGTCCTTAACCCAAACTCTATTGTTTGGCGTTACACCATTTGCTTTAACAGGCCTATTATATTAATAGTTTTCTCGCTTAACATGTTTACACACGGGTATTTATAATATTGATTACGGTCAGTATCTAATAACAACGAAAAGTAACTTACTCGCTCTACAGCGCTGTATGAACCTAGCCGAAATTGTATAGCGCAAACGGATAACAACCGTAACGCAAAAATCATTCAACCAGCCAAGTAAACTCGATCAAAATAAAACCATTCGCCAATACAATGTCACGGATAATACGAAGGCCAGATCGTAAAATTGGTAGTCCTTTCTCGAACTGTCGACACGAAAGAGCGAAGTGATTAAAAGTGTGAGATGTGGTTTCTGAAATATATAAATTTTAATAGAATTGTTAAAAAAACTGATTAATAAGATTCAGTTCAAAATGTGAGTTAATTTGTACAGCATTCTTTTTGTAACAAGGTTCATTTCATTGGCCAAGCTCACATGGTGCTTACCGGAAGGCAACTTTTTTAGTTTTAGGTTAATTCGAATAGTCGCCTTATTTGCATTCCAGTTCGGCCTAACAAACAAAAAAATTACGTTGCTAGTGACCCGACGAACAACAAAATTGCCAATTATTTTTTTTGAACAGAGAAGCAAAATTAAAATTTTGTCATTTTGTAACTACAAGAACAGGTTCTTGATCCGTCTCACAGGGATAATGCACGATATAAGAAACACGGTCACATAAACGTCGTTGTCTATGTCCTCGTACCAGATTAAAACATGCGGTCTTGACACAGCTAACAATAAGTATTTTTAATAATATTCAGGAAGTTAGCCTATAATTACTTTATGGAGACCACCTACAATTTTTAATGGCTTCTAGATTTGATGTGATTCCTCATTTGTTTGAAATTATTCCTAGGCTTCCGGTAAGACCACAAAGACACAAGGTCCTAGAATATACTTATAAATATAAAATATTGAATATTCAGCGTCAATTTCTTTACTATTTAATAAAGCATTCTTCCGCATGCTTTTAAAGTATTTAGCGTCTAATATTATATATGAAATGTGCACAATTTGATAGCTAGTACCAGAACATACGGTGTACCTTTCGGCTAAATTATATGTGTTCCGCGAAACGAATCCCCAAGAAATAACAGTTCAATTTTTCTTATATTTTAAAATCCAATATTAATAGATAGAGCGGAAATAGCCTATGTTATATATACATATACATGCAGGCATACGTGTAGTTGCGATAGTGTGCAACCGATTGCTGAATACTACAATAATGGCATGTGATCACCCAACATGCACTCGAGGCGAAGAACCTCAAGTATGGTTTAGATAACGGCACCCGCTAACAAATTTAACAATCTAATATTCCCGTTTTATGTGTATTACATCATAAAGATATCCTAGAGAATTTATCAAAACAAAGTAACATAAATCAATAGGGAGTTATCATTAGGGCAGGCGGGCACTGAAGCCAAGTCCTCTTTTGCACGCAAAAAAACGGAACTGCAGAAAGAGTTTCGAGTGCGCAACCTAGTAGTTGTAAATTCAAAATAGCGTACCTAATTCCAAGTGAAATACATTTCAGCATTCTTCTGTTTACCGTTTAACACGTAATGGCTACTGAATCTAAGCAACTTTTTATCACCGAATAGAGTCTAATGTAGGCCTCAGCAACTAAGAACGCAAGATAGGCAAATCATAACGTTACTTTATTATTCATTCCAAATATCACAAAACAACAAAACGCCATCAATCTTACCAGTGTGTCTTTATACCATGAGCACTCCAACCAACAGTCCTATTAAATTGACACGACAGGTGTATCACTCGGGCTTCTTTGAAATCTTAGAATTCCAATATCACTTGCTAAATACACAGAGTTACTGAATTCACAATTTAGTCTTGGCTGCTAGAGAATTACAATCCACAAAGTTTAGTAACTATCAGAGCGAGGCACAGAATCACGATGTCAAATATTATTTGATTAAAAATAACTTTTACTTCTATAATTTATAGTTCATTTTGCAATAACAAGGTCGATTATTTTTTTATAATCTTTATCTAAAATCTGCAGCGAAATTTCTGAATAAGTCCTCAAAATTAACAACATTGGATATGGGACGTAATGCGTAGTAATAGGTAATACAGATCACGGAACGACAAAATCTAGTTGGAGTAGTGTTGTTAAAGAAAATGCAAAATGCCATGGCCATTCTATAGCGTTGTTTGTCATAATTGCGCCCTTGTATATTTTTCAATATTTATACAACAGCGATATCATGACGGTGAGAATGAAGTTCAATCCCTAAGGGCAAATTTTCAGAAAAATATTGTCACAGAGTCTACGCATGCTGCACGAAAACAAATCCATAGCTGTAGCAAATTATCGCCACTGATTGTAGAGAATCGACGCCTATCGGTAAGATAATAAACCTAAAGCCCTTGTGGCGGTTATTTCATTTATGCCCATAGCAAGCCACAAAATTCATTACATGGCCATCTTTCAGTTCGTCATACCGAAGTACGGCATTATTGAAGTACTATGATATTGTTTCTGTCAATGCTCATACCATTGTTGGGCAATTAAATATAGCTTTGCTCTCCATATGTCCAAAGAAATCATAGTTTCGCATTGTAACAAGTAAAATACTAAAAAAACTCATAATATAGCATGGAATGCAAATTGTGATATCTTGCCAATGGGCTTAGAGTACGGATCCGTTTAATTAATTTTTTTAAGTTTTACGAAGCGAATTGTTTGAATAGCCAATCAGCATCGAATTTATAAACCACATGGTCTTGAGTCCGAGCTTTAGGACAGATCATTTACTGAAATCAAAATATCCGATACCTTTCATCGGATATGAATAGACAACATATATATTTATTACGTGTATTTTGGTTCCAAGTGCGATAGTCGTCTTAATATTGGATGGTGACTTACATTTCCAAACCATCATCACTGTTAGAACGTTCAGGTTTAAGCACAAAAATGTAAATCCCTCGTTAGAATAATTATTAAATCTAGTACACGAACAATAAATGTCATCCTAGACAGCTGCGCTTATTTCTGGGATAAATCTCTGGTTACTAAAAGGGGAAGGAAATTGCAGCGAACTTCAGTTCAAAACGTCGGTGGAACAAACATTAAATATTTGCGAGCTATAAATCGCTATCCAATCACGCCGAGGCTTACAAGTAGGGATATGTAATGCGTTTAGTACTATCAAAACAAACATTTAACACTATAATTAAAATAATTCTTATTGGACTTATGGATACTTAACTTTCTTTCCGAAATTACACCTGGAACTTCTTAGAATCACCTACAGACAGATTTTACACAGCAGCTTTCGGGCCTTCCAAGTCCGAAACATGTGTTCTTGAGCGGACAGTGAATAACCATGATCAGAAACTTTTCCACCAAAACATTTAGAATCTTCCAGCGCGCAGATAGCCGAAAGTAGTAGAAAAACACAACTAGATGACAATATCTTTGCGGCCAAATAGAATAATGGGTGGTACTTCTTTTATATTATTTTTCTCGAGTTTAATGTACTAAATACCCAACGGTATGTGACATGAATAGCGTAACTCAGCATTGGCTAAATTAAAATTGTGTTTTGGAACTGGCATTTTGCGCGTTCTACACACCGGCTTCTCTGTTATAACAATTCTTCTGTAATTGCCTCACTTGGTATGCACTTTGTCGCACATTTTACACTTACAACAACAGCGGCCAGGTCTTATACAACATTTTACAAAAAGCAATCGGTTTAAACTACGCGCAAATTATAGGTAGTAAACAACAATATTGAGTTTATTTTTAGTTTAATGTAAGGTATAAGTACTGTAATGTAATGTATATATACTCTCCTACAGTATATGTTTCTCGGCTTTGACCTATATACCACCCTAAAACCTCTGGCACCCTTGAACTTATATTTTATAACAATGTGCTGATCAGAGTTCGGAAACATCACCAACGTACTGTGTGTGTCCTAAAGTCCTATAATCGCGTATATAAATGTACAGCAAGCAACGTATAGTCAATTAAGCAGTGACAGGCCAAATTCGCTTCGGTAAATCAAGTGTGCCGATGGTCGAACTTTGCATCATTTGAAAACCCCTTCAAGATATACTACATTTATTTTGGTAGTGCGGTCACTACGCCACCGTATAGAACAAACAGAAAACATATTCAGACCGTTCTAAATGTCCATAAAGCAAAATGAAACGAACAGCTGCAAACTATACTTTGGAAATCAGGTTGGTCGACCCTAAACCATTTAAAAAGCCACTAAATTGCTTGAAACTTTCGTACTCAATTTGAGATAACCAAACATTCGTAGAGAAAAAAGCTAAATATAGACCATTTTTGATACTCCAGTACGCATCACATAAACCAATGAGTGGTGGGGTTCGTTGACAGGAAAGCCCCTGAATCCCATGAAACGGTATAATATAGACAAGCTGGACGCTACATTTTAGAACAATCGTTTATAGCATAACTTATAACTTTAAATACACTCCTTTGAAGGCTCAAAACACAACAACATGCTGAAATTTGAAATTGGTGTTTCTGCTAAAGGTTGACAAACCACCTTCGGGTTTACAGTGACCCAGAGAATCATCGCAAAAAGTAATCTCAATGCGCCGCTTCTGGTGCGCGATCTGAGGCCTCTTTCGAGAGATATGGGCTGCGAAACAGACTACCCGCATGACCATATTTGAAAAAGATCCGTTAATAACCGGTTTGAGCCATTTTGACTAGGAAGATAGGTTTGAGATCTTAGCGTTTGACAAAAGACACATCGTCCTCATTTTGCTGTCAAGCAAAATAAATATTTGCCTAAATTAATTCAAGCGTACTTATAGTGACAACGATAGCCGAAAAAATAAAATTTTAAGCTATTTTACCTTTGTTTACGCTTTTATTGGAAACTCCGACCGCTTCACTCGCAATGTTTCAGCTACACCGATACAATCCGAATAGGAAAATTTGTGCTGTTACAATATGACCAACGTCAGTGGTAGGAGTGTAGTATCAATACATGATAATTTCGTATAATTGGCTGACTCCTGGATTAAAATACAATAGGGCTTTTAACTTTCTATAGCAATTACTTGAAAGCGCTACTAGTATGGAAAATGCTATAGATATCATACATGACTATTTATCCTGTGAAAATTTGAGACATATC
>JASANE010014020.1:0-19408 GCA_030248225.1 Trileptium ribeirensis
GGCAAGAATTGGTAGAAAAAATTTAAATTCCTATAAATTTCAGAAATTTATCCGCTGTGCGACCACCCGTCCAGACCATCTACCACACCCCTAATCCGAGGTATTTTGGATACCTATGGCTTGAAACTGCTCGAATCTTAAAATAATTTTGGCCCCTACTACAGATAGATTTTTTAAGCATTGTGTCAAAAGTTTGTTTTCGATGTCAACTATCGTCAATTTCCTTAAGAGAGTTTAGCGTCTTTAGAGCATCCTTGTATTAAGTAGTTCTGATATTAAGTAGCTGACATGTATCCAATCATGAATAATATATGCTCGATGTCTCATGGAGGTAGCTCGGGGCATCGGTGGCTAGTATGGGATCGCCTTTCAGCTTCCCAGTGGGTCAGACGGGAAAGGGGAGAGCTTAGCGATGTTTTCAGGCGCTAGGGTGAATTGAGAGTAGCGGCGCTTTCGGCACAGAGGGGCAGTGAGTGGCGCTTTCGGCGCTATGACCGGTAGTGAGGCCACTATCAAGGCCTTTAGGGGGTTGCAACGCCTCAGGTGGTAATTCCTTACCCTTATAAGCACGCAAATTTATGAATTTAGTATATATTAAGCCCTGTAAAGTATTGAAACATCCATATCGTTTTAATCAGCTATTTTAGCTTGTATATACTCACGTAAACTGAACACAAACAAATATATACCTATTAACTTTGCGAGACTTCAAAGAGAAAAGACAAATGTGAAGAGCGTATAGCATGTGGTATTTAGGTTAATAAATCTACGTAACTTAGCACGTAAACTAAATAGAACCTATTTAATATATATTTATAGCTCGTGGACCTAAGAAAACGAAATTAAATGTGAAGCACCTGTAAAATATGTTATTAAAGTTTATATCATGACAATTAAGATAGGTGCGTAACAATGGTACTCTATATTAGAATGGTATCCAAAAGTAAAGGCGTGTTCACACACTCAAACTTTTTGCTCAAATTTTGATCAAAATTTTTGGTCAAATTTTGAGCTCAAATTTTGAACTCAAAATTTGAGTAAAAAATTTGAGCGTGTGAAAGCGCCTTAATTCTAGTGTTAGAATATTTTTAATTTGTAGAATTGCGGAATACCAATAGTTGCATTCCGACTTTAGTCTCATGGGAAACGAGAAGTGCAAGTATACCGACCGGCATATGTGAGTTATTTGTGAGATAAACATAATCGTTCAGTTGGATTATGACATTTGTTGACAAAGATAGAGTTCAATTAGGAAGAGGGGGGCCAGACCCCTCCATATTTCAACTACCATAGAAACCAGGCAAAAAAGCAAAAACCAAAAAAAATACACACCACAGAAACCACCCAAACACACCCAACACACCAAAACACCACCAACCAGAAAAGAAAAAAGCAGCCCGCAACAAAAAACAAAAACCGCCCACCCCCCCAAAGGCAGCAAAACGCCAATCCACACAAAAAAACAACACACAAAAAAAAAAAAAGACCAAAAAACCAAAACAAAAGCAAAAACAAACAAAAGACAAGAGAAACAAAAAGGCCACAACGCAAACGAGCGCAGTGCCACAGAACGGCGCAACACCCCAACCACCAAAACCCCCACAAACCACCCCCAAAACACAACCGACCAACAAAAAGGGCACGCCCAAACACCCAACCGCACTCCAAGCCAAAGCCACGCGCAAAAACCAAGAAAAAACAAAACCACCAAAACACAAAAAAAAAAAAAAAAAAAACAAAAGCAAAAAAGAAAAAAACGGCTGGCCCACAACCCCCAAACCAGCGCCAAAAGCCAAGAAAAACACGAAAGCCCAAAGCCCAGCGACCCCGGCCACAACCAGCCCCAAACCGCCAAGCAACGCCAAACAGCCAAAAACAAAAAAACCAAACAAGACCAAAAACCCACGGCCCACACCCCCCTTAAACCAGGTTCAAATTTACTGTACAATACTAATGCCATAACTGTTCTGTTTTACAGCGAGATTTTACCGCCGTATTAAACGGTGCACTCCAGTAAGTCAAAGCAAAGCACCGCCTGGTTGTATCTATCAAATGATAATGAAGAAAGGCTGTCCTACATTTAAACTCAATTGCGGTAAGTAAATACTTCAAGGTAAATTAAAATTAAACCAAAAGAACGGTAAATTGCAGGGTTATTTTCCATTATCCTCCCCAGCCTGAATTTGGTCAATTTTGAAGATACAGAGCTGATGTTGGTATTAATCGATTCAGCTCGAATAGGCGGTTCAGAAAATACTCATTTTACCTACATCCCTGAAAAATTTTTTGCTTCGACTTTTTGACGCCCCAATGGTTCCCCCTTGGAAACCGGGGCTTTCATAATTCGGCCTGGGTGATAATGGAAATGAACCAATTGCGGTATATCAAAAAGAAAATTATTCTGTAAAAATTGTTGTCAATCACCTGTCCCAATTGTAAAATACATAAATTTATATGTAGTACTTTTTCACATTCAAAATATGTAGTTTTTTGGGGGACATGCAAACAACCTTTCCTATATTTCAAGATTTATATTAAGAGATTAAAACATTGATTTGATTACCATCAGGCAGCCAAATTCATCAGGTAAAAATCAATTCAGCAAAAAATCTGGAAAATCAATCAGGCAAAACTATCACTAAAAGACGAAAACAATACACAATGCCATAAGACAGTAGATACCAGAGACTATCTTTCTATGCGTCGTAACTCGCTCCAGCGAAAGGTTATCCTAAACTTAACTAACCGGTTTGAAATACGTCAACCATAATTTCGTCGGCAGTTGCTGTGTTTGGAAGGGTTTGACACGGGTGTGTAGTATATATATAGCACCCCAAGTAGATCCACCCAACATATTTACCCAAATTGCGGCAACTAGGTCCACATGACATTCCCCCACTCCATACACATATCCTTGATAATGACAAACATGAACAACGTCAAAAATATGTTAACATAATGAATCAACAACAGTTCTCTGTGATAGAACTTTGTAGTGATAAAATTATAAACAATGCGCGATAATAATAGTGTTATCTTTTATGTTTGGGTAGCAATAAACTTGTATGCTCCAATAATTTTGTCTGTTGGCTGTCCGCAGAGGAAATAGCTAAGAATTAGGTGTCTTTTATAGTTATATTGGTTGTCATCGGACACATAATGTTGGACGTCTTTTAGGAACCCTCAGTGTAGGCCTTGTTCAGCGGATACTTAGCGTTTTGTAACATTTTACATGCTACGTCGGCTAAAAATCAGGTTTGGCGTTACGAGCAATAAGGTTGAGCCTCTGTTTCCCATCCTTGCCTTCTAAGGTTCAGTAGCTATGGTTCTGCTTAATTATCTGGCACAGTAAGCAATGTAAAATAACAATTGGTCTGCTTTCATTTATGTTAATTTTGAATTAGCGTTATTTCCTATTTCAGAAGCTCGAAAAATCGATTGTAAAACAAACGAGTTGCTGGATGTTTGTGCAAACAAAGCTGTGACAACATGTGCTGATATTCAAAATAAAACAGCTCCTACGAAAACTGCTATGCCACGCAAGTGTAAAGTCGGCTGTAAATGCAAATCTGGCTATATTCGTATCGAGAAAGGATCACAATGTGTTCGGTTGCCAGATTGCCGTAAGTTTTGATGAACACAACAGCTTGGACCCATGTAAGGGGAGATAAGCTAGGTCCTTGTAAAACAATGCCATCAAAATGTAAACACGGTCAATATCACTGCTTGGACAATTGTTGTGGTATACTTTGTAAATGCGTCTTTGTCTAGTGAACTTTTAGGGTTGGTAGGGCGCGAAACACATCGAAAATACCGTATTCCGGGAGGGGCAATGCGTTTAAGTTCCGCTGAGAAACAATATTAAGAAAAATCTTATTTGAAAGACGATTCCTATCGCTTCGGAAAATTACTATTTATACTGCTGTGAATCGAGAATGGTATGCATTTAACCATGATATATACGGGAAACTGCGATGACATGTGTGCAGGGATACGTATATATAGTCTTAATACTGTTCCCTGTTGATTCGGTATGTCATTACCATTGAAATCATCTTCAGCCATGGTGATGAGTCTTCGGCTGCTCGTACCGTCGTGCCGAATGTATTGTTTGACCACTTTTTACGCCATTTTCCGAAAATACAAATTATATATAAGTATATTATAGATATATTATTATAGAATTATAAATATATATTAGACAAATTTAGTTATGTATAGTAAAATTTTTCAGTAACGTGCGAAGCAAATCCATGTCCCACAGGTTATACGTGTATATCGGAGCCGAATGAAGATTGCAAGGCGCATGGATGTCCGCAGTACAAATGTGAACGTGATGTTCACGGTAAAGCGAAGTTTCATTTGGATTTCTATATTAAAAGAGACAAAATAGACGTTTGTACAAGATTTTTACGACAGAAAGTCGATGTTGCAATATGATCATTCGGTTAGCATCATCAGTTTAGTTTTAGGCTTAGTCTTAGTCTTTTAGTTTAGTAATTTAGCCTTTAGACGGTTCACATACCACTGTCAGTAAAAACAAGATCTCAATGGTTGAATCGGTAGTCCAGATAAACGCCAAATAACGACAGAATATACGATGAAACTTTTTGAGTCTTTTTGCATGATTTTCGTAAACACGGCTTATTCTGTACGCATTAAAGTTGCTTTGTTCCATAAAGATCGATTCGGAAGGTTTGTGCAATGAAACTACAAATCGGTGGACGGGTGAGATCATGTCACTTCCGAAGATAAGGTCCATTTACTGCCAATAAGAAATTAAAAATAATATACAAATCAGTCCAATACCTGCCGAATTGTAGGAGATAAGGGAAAATTTTTTCCAAAAAAATCTCAAACTTTTTTGTTTTCCAGTTCTAAACGACAACAAGCGAACTAATATACGTGTAACAGTTCCCTAATGCACTACCATAATGCTGTGGAGAAATTAGCCACACTGCTTCGTTTGTTTATAGCCTTCATGGCTAATGTAACCTTTAGGGGCGGAAATTAAATGCATGCTATGCCGTTCTCGATATATACACTAAGCCTAAGACTCAGTCTTAGCCTAAGCTGAGGTCCCTATATGAGCCATGTACTAAGCCTAAGCCTAGGTAAGGGGAACTGCCGCCCCCCCCCGAACTCCACCCTCTAGTCTGTTCTTTTTCTAACGTTATAACGTCCGGCTATAACCTAAAGATGACATGGGCCGATTTCATAATACAATAATATAATATATATATATATTATTATATATATATATATTATTTATTATATATATTATATATATATTCTATTATATATATATTATATAATACAATTTTACTAATGATGGGTTATATACGTAAATGTCCGAAATTCAACTTACTAACTGGTTTCAGAAATTTTCTATTGAATTGTATATATTTTACATCAAGTTATTGATTTCGCACATTTTATCGAATATTTTATATGTAATGATTTCTAAGTGAAAGATATCCTAATTCTGCGCAACCTAGCAGAAGATATACATTATATAATCTCCATCTTTGATTTAAATACGCGAATTAGAGCAGTTAAATCGACAGTTTGCCGAATTAACTTTTGTGTTTACCTAGGGTAAAGCCAATGACAAAAAAAATTAATGCGAACTAAATGATGTAGAAGATAAAGATTGCTTCCCAGGGCCAAACATAGACGAATTCTTCCGTACAACAGATTAAAACTGTTTTAATCACTAATACACCATTGACCATAAAAATAAAGGCGTGTTCACACGCTCAAACTGTTTGCTCAAAATTTGAGTTCAAACTTTTTCAGATAATACATCTCGTCCGTGATTGGCTACAGGAACATTCATTAAATGTTTGAACTGTGTTCACACGTTCAAACTTGCAAAAAATGCAAAAAAAAGTTGCTTTGAAATTTTGATCAAAATTTTATCAAAATTTGAGCTCAAATTTTGATCAAAACTTGAGCAAAAAGTTTGAGCGTGTGAACACGCCTTAAAGTTATGATACTTACCTGACATCTAGGATTGAATTAGGTTAGTGGAATACAGGAACTTTTCGACTGTTCGTTTTCTGATTTAGTGAATCAACCCAAGAATTTATTACAGATTTTTCAGGCAGGTTCTTCATTTGAGTTCAATAGTTTAAAGTTCTTGTAGAATCAAATCCAATCGATAGAAATTAAAATTTCTAGAACAGATCTTAGAAGAATTGTTTCCACTTTAAACTTTATACTATTGGGTTTTCTATATTATTACTAAATAATAATGTTGCTTATATTATATAAAAAATTACTCACTATAATTCTACTCGATAGAATTATTATAGTGGATTTTGATAGGCGATTTAGCTAAAAATAAATCGAGGTTGACTAAGTTCTTGTTTACCAGAATCAATTTAAGTCGAATTTGTTCAGCTGGAATAATAATTACAAATTTGGAATGTGAATTTTACTCAAGATTTGAATTGATTCTAGGCCCTTATATTTACCATATCGCTGCACACATATTTTATTCAGTTGCCGCACAGCAGTTTTATCAATAACCCAGTTTTTTATCATAGTTATTTAATTGTTAAACAGGATGTAAAGAAAATGAAGCATTTACGGAATGTTCTTCGATGTGTAGCGAGAAACCGTGCTGGGCATTAGCTTTGAAGGAACGATACGACAGGCAATGTTCCAATCGATGTAAAGCAAGATGCGCTTGTATCCCAGGCACATATCGGAATTATAAAAACAAATGTGTTCCGAAAGAAAGTTGTTGAATGTCAGATAAATATTTGACTATAGCATAAAGTTCGTTGAATACAAAGGTTAACTGAATATCAAATTATATATATATACATATATCATCGGTACACAAGGTCGACCGTCTTAGGCTCAAGTAACAAATGGTCTCGGCGGTATTGAACCAGTATGAGCCTTAGACACAATAATGCTAATTATAATGCGTGCGCCAGGGCCAAATTATTTCACGCGTCCAACTCAACTAGTTCGGGTGAACTATAGCTTAGCTGGATTACTATGGTACATTTTTATAGCTTAGCTAGGGAGCTTAGCTGTGACAAACAGGAAGCTTAGCTAAGGTCTGCGTGACAAATGAATCGCCCAGCTGAACTGCAACTGCGAAATTTTATTTAGTATTGTGCTTAGTGTAATAGCATTTTATTCTATAGCATTTTAACACTAATTCGAAGTTATATATTTGTTTTAATATATACAATAAACGTTTTAAGCTGTATGCCGCTTTTGGGGCATTATTTAGATACGTATAATAAAACTTAATGTTCGCGGACTAAATAGTATCTGGCTGAAGTTATAGGGCTCAGCTGAACGCCTCATGACAAAAGCACAGTCCGGCTCGGCACTCGATAACAAATGCATAGCCTAACTAGACTATTCAAAATTTTAATAGTCGAGCTGGACTTGATGCGTGACGCAGTAGCTAGCCCATTTGAACGCATGACATAATTAGGACCATGCGCACGCATGTTCTTGTAAATGATACACAAGTGCATGTTCTAGACCAAAATTATACATAATATATTTTTAAAATATTTATAGATCTTAACTCATCGTTGTGGTGGCATAAGACACTGTATATCTAATTCTTATCCATGGATTTGTGCGGTGTATAATGCGGCGTTCACGTTATAATGTCCCCATCGTTTGGAACTTTTTACCCCCTGAGGTTGTGACTATACTGTAACGATGGTAAGAGTCACACCCTCACTGTATAAATATTTTTGACGGTGTCCAATACACCGTCTAGCTAATGCGCTTTAAAATAACGGTATCGGCGACACCACATAGCTACCCTATTTTCGCGGAATGACAGTATCACGGACACCATATTTAGCTTATTGAATGTAGAAAAGAAATATATTTAGTATTAATTTAGTAGTTGTTAAAGAGAACACCAATACGCGTTACTTAATGCTTTCTGAATTATGAACACTCCCTGCCGATGTGAATATATTTAGTATAGGGGTACGGAAACGTCATAGCTTACTGTAGCTGACTTGAAATGTCAATGAAAATAACTTGTGGCTGTCGTTTTGTATACCCTCGTGATTATCTGTAAATTTTACGGCCCACCTTTGAAATGTGAAGGTGTTTCATAGTCTGGCACAGAACCAAGTTTAGGTATATATAATCTAAATGAGTAGAAAAGTGTTGGTATACGAGCGCTGATAAGTGTCCAGAGATACTGGAGTAAAATTCCAGTCACATGCTTTGTCTCCCTCCCCTCGCGCCGCAAAATACCAACTCCTGCCGGAACCGTCTACTTACCCATCCCCCCGGTCAATGGAACCTTAACACTTATAATTTATACACTTACATAACAACTTTATAACATCTCTGAAATTTAAAACTATATTTATGCTCAAATACTATCCTCCTAGGAAGTCACCTGATTCTCCCCTTAGGCTCCGCGCCAGCCACCCGACACGAAGGCTCGCGCAAAATTTTGGCAAAACTGGCGGAAAATGGAAAAAATCGGGTGAAAATTTGGATAGACTGAGTCCGAAAAAAATCAAAAATTCAACCCCCCCGCCGACAGTCTGATCTTCTAAGGCACTAGCTACGCTCCACGAGACTTCGAAGCTCGCCCATGTATGCAGTACATTTTGCAACCCTTGTGCAGTTATGTGCTGCTGGTCTTTTAGGAGTTTATATATACATGACAAACTTGCTAGATTTTTTGGGGATAGACCTATGTATCCGTTTCTCAGGCATGTATCTATATGCGCACATGTACAATTGATCGACATGGCAATTTTTTAGTGGACGGAGGAAGACAGACGTATGTCCATAAAAATACATGCATGATTGACTAAACTGACTGTATTTCTGGGGATGACCCATAAGACCATTCCCCTGGGCAAATACCTGAGGGTCACTTTCCGGGTATAAAACTGTGGGTTCTTCCGGTGTTAGAGTCCATTATTCGGTCACATAAGTAGAAGATGCAGTGAATATATATTAATTTATTAATTATTAATTAATTATATTTTACAGACACAACCCTTTTCCTGAACGAAACGAATTACTATATTTCTAAGTCCCATGAAACGTGAGTATTCCGGTTAACCGTTGAACTTTGTAAAAATCACTTCAACAACCAGAGTTTTCCAGCGCAGAGTGCAAAATAGCCAAGCAATCTTTTTGGAAATGCTGCCGATATTTGTCTCATTAAGGTGAAAACAATTTAAGTACTATTTTGGCCTCTCCAAATAGGTAAGGGGTACCCCCATGTACATCGGCCTCCCACATGTTACCCAAGTAAAATTCGACGTGTAGATTTCCAGCGTTCATGCCCGCAGGTTCTCTGGTACTTTTCTGCGTCGTTAAAATTGGCGAATATTTTGTTTGTATAAAAACATGCAAATTTTTCGGCATTTTGGCTTAAAAATGCTTAAATATTTACATGCGGGTCAGAAAATAACTTAAATTTTCTTTCTGTACATATACATAAGCATGATTGCAGTTCGTCGTTAAATTGCACATATTTGACTTTTTGGACAGTTACAGTACTTTATGGTCCGCAGTTCATCTTGAAGGACCCACCTCTACCCCAAATGAACTGGGGGAATAACACCGTAATTCCCAGTATTTTCAGCTTCCTCAGTTCCGAACCGGAGCACCCAGTATATTTTCGGTAGTTTGGAGAAGCCTGAAATTATCACCTATTACTTTCCTGTGTGGTTAAAAAATTGCCGAATATATTGTTTGTATAAAAACATACTAATTTTTTGCTATTGCGCTGACATCCCAAAATATTTCCATGCCGGCCCAAAAAACCTTAAATTTTCCTTTTGCACACGTATATCCATAAAACGGCTCAAGAAACTATGCTGTACGTGAAAACTTAAAAATCTATGTCGACAGTGCCCCACAGGGTATGAGTATAAGTTTTCTTAAGGGTATCAACTACACCATCAAAAAGAAAACAAAAAGTGGATGGTGTGGCTGACACAGTCAGAAAACAATAAAACCCCTAGCTATATACTCTTGAAAAATTATATTAAAAACAACATGGTATAAAAGACACTGTGTTATCTACAGTGTGTCTCACACTGTCTGTGGTACAAAAGTTCCAAACAGTGGGGACATTATAACGTGAACGCCGCATAATGCTTACCGAGATTATAATTAATTCATAGTATGACCTAATTATAGCCAAAAATTATCACAACGCCATTCGTACCCTGAGATAAAGCAATCTTGTAATGTCATGTTCCCCTTGCAACACAGGCGGAAAACTTAATATCACTACCATAAGGCAACAATTTAGAGCTTAACTGTGAGCCCAGACTAAGTCTAGGCTTAGTCATAGGCGTCGGCATAAAGCTTTGACTTATATTTAAATTTAGCCTTACAATTACACGGACAAAACATTACACGATCATGCAATGTCAAAAAATTTGACATGGTACGCTAGGCAGGTAAATATGACAAAATCCAAAAGAAACGTCATTAACACAGCAGCGATAAACCGTGAGACTAACCGGGGGCTCTAGGCTGTTAAGTGAACGCTCTATCATTGATCTATGATTTCATGAAGGTATTCTTTCCAACAATGTCTACCCGCAATTGTGCTTTTACTTTTGATTTTAAAAACACTGACGATGAGAGTCAAATTATAACACAAAAATCTGGTCACTGTAGCTAAACTATGGTTTTCAAAATATGGTAAGTTAAACTCTAAATATGGTAAGTTTTATGAAAATGGTTTTGTGATTATATAATACGGATTACAGCGTAATTACCCGTGGGATATACACCAGACGGTTAAAATATATCAATTTTCTTACCTTACACTATTTAAATGTTGATATATAACTGACCTCATGTCATGTTCCATCGTGGTTACACAAATATTTATCGTTGGGTTTACCCTAGGTTATTACCCTAAACATAAATTTTGCAAAAGTAGTTATGACCCCTATAGTTCCTGAACTTATATGGAAATACTCAAATATAGCTCCAAGTTGTAGGCAAGGATAACCATCACCTAGGAATCATTGGCATATTGCGATAGGTACTAGTACTCCGAGCAAGATATACGCCGTATAAAACGTGCTAAATTAGAAACCAATAGTATAAATCTTTGCGCTAAAGAGAGACTATCCTGTTGCCAGGTTACCGCGCTAGGCCAAATTTTGCAACAACAACGAATATGGTTCAGGCGGATATATGTATTTTTTACTATTGATTGCAGTTAACCATCGTCGTATAGCGGTAGAAGCATTACGCTGCATGTGTCCCTTTCCAAGAGCTGGAATAAAACAAAGCCCACTTTTAAACCAAAATTACGTCGAATTTTTTGTTTCCGCCCATAACACGGTAAACCGCTAAACTGATTATACAAACATTTCACAGTACATGCGGCTTAACCTATTACAACAGCAGGGGTAACATTTATCGGATAAACCTTTAGCAACTGCATAAAAGTGCAAAAACTACCAATTTTATGTCAAGATCGCGTAGCTATTGCTGTTGTTAAGCTTGAGGATGAATGGCGGTATTTGGTTTAAATTTTGACAGTGAGTGTACCTAAGCGACATATTATACAGTCGACATTTTCCCTACCTTGGTCAAACTAAGGCGTAGATGGTAGATTGTTATAAACAGTTTTGTCCACCAAGGTTCGTGTAAGTTTCTTTGTCATAATATATGGTTTTGGAATTGTTGGCTTTATTGAAGGTCATGTGTTTACCATGTACATGTCGATTTTTCGATAGCTGGATACTACTGAATTCATCCGAATATTTATGTATTGCTGGGAATTAAGTTGTGTGTATATTATCTGGATCAGAACGCCCAAATATTACTGGTATTGTCTCTAACTTTCCAAAGAATACTGCAATTTGCTTAAAGTCCAGCTATAAATAATATCTATTAACTGAGTTTATTACTTATCCGTTTCGTTTGATCTAAATATTAGTCATGGTTTGGTCTGGCTAGCAAATATCTTAATGGAATGGCTCTAAACCCAACGATCCTAGTGCAGCATTTGGTTTATTTTATATATATTTATACATTCAAACGTATTCGTAACTTATATATGAATAAGTAAAACCACCTCTTTATGAATATATATATGCCAATAAAATATATATTGCTTTAGTAATATTATATACAGGGCGTCTCATAAGTAACGCATTAAAATTTCCAGCACGCCAAACATTAAACATATGTAATAGAGTTTTGGTATGCACGTACTCTCATATATAACTTAGGTTTTTGATGAATAACTCTTACCCTAAGTGTGAAAGTAGGCGCCTCCATGATCAATACATTCTTCCAGATGAAAACGCAAACTTCAGCAGACTTTTCGAACCATGTCAGGCCACAGAAGGGAGAGCTCTTCCGATATAGCCTGTGTCAGGTACAACAAGGTTTGAGGCTTGCGTTTGTACATCTACTCCTTCAATACTCTCCATAGAAAAACGTAAGGTGGGTTTAGATCAGGAGAACGGGCAGGCCATTCCACAGAGCCTCGATGCCAAGTCAACGGCCAGGGAAGGTCCAACCAACGACGCGCAGCCAAAATGATGAGGCGCGCCATCTTGCATAAAGTTAAGTCTATCAATATTGGATAACTGTAGAATGCTACTATTAAATTCATTTCGAAGCATAATTAGACAGTTGTCTGCATTCACATTACCATTGAAAAAGAACGGCCCCAAAAAATCCACCAGACCACCTGCCGACGCATACAGTTATACCAGGGACATTCATGTGGTGTTCGATAGGGTTATGATGTGTATTCTGCATGCCAATAAACACAATTATGCCGGTTAACGTGGCCGTTCAATTAGTATGGGGGCTTTGAAGACGAATTTAGAGACCATTATCGCACAACTTCACTGCTATTTTAGTAACTGTATTGAAGTTTTTCGCTCTACCAAATTAAGTCTAGTATCAGACATTGTGTTTCACATAGATATTTTCAATATGTTCATTTATAATTTCCGAAATTATGAGGATTGTAAGTACATTATGTCAGTCTCAGCTATAGGGTGAATTTGGGGAATTACTTGTGGAACACCGTATATAAACATATATTTGTGATAAAAAGCATAAAGTAAAATATATAAATCTGTTACGGTTGAAATCTAGAAGCAGTTTTTGTATCGATCAATTAAAAACATTGTGTATGATGGCTAGACAAGGAGAGGAATTAAACGTACTAAGCCAGAATTAATTGGAGTATAGCCCGTGTTTAACAAACTCAAGCCGGCACCACGGATCGAACCAGGATTCACCACGCGAACAGGCACCACTCGAACAATTAAGCTATCTGGGCACTTTTGCTCGGCTCCTTACAGTACCTCGCAAGGCATACGAATAACAACGCACATGGAAACAGCCATGGACAAACTCAGTTAACACAACAGTTCAGAATGTGACCCGTACACATTTCTGGACAGTTATCGTTAAACAGTTAAAGTTTGAGCCGACGATGAATTACTAGCGAATAATATTTAATATATATCTTGAGTGTTTATAATGTTTTAGCCAAAAATATGGCGGGCGCCATAGATAAGGCTCATATTCCATGTAGAAAAACATACTGAACCTCAGAAAGCTTCACTGTGAACCATATTGTCAGTAGTAAGTTTTGGCTGGGGTAGAGCATCCATGCATTATTGGGGTTGATTGAACAGAATGATTTGACTGTTGCATCTTGAAAAAAATTTTTTGCACTTGTAAACTGGCAGCGGGTGGAGGGAATGCTCTCTAATCGCGATCATATTTCCGAATTAACAATTGTTTCCGATTCGGTATCGGTTGTTACAAAATCGGATGGTTAGAGTCATTACCTTTAAAGCGAAATTGAAAATAACTAAAGCGAAAACTGCTCAAACAAGCTGGAAACTAAATCCAGCTTTCGCTTTACATGAATTTGAAAAATTATCAAAAGAAAATTTTTTCTGCTACTAATACTTGCAACTCGTAACTAAATGTGACATCACTTAGTTTCAGCAATGAATTATTAATAACTAAACCAGAAAACTGCTCAAACAAGCTGGAAATTAAATCCGGCTTTCGCTTTACATGAATTTGAAAAATTATCAAAATAAAATTTTTTCTGCTACTAATACTTGAAACTCGTAATTAAATGCGACAGCACTTAGTTTCAGCAATGAATTATTAATAACTAAACCAGAAAACTGCTCAAACAAGCTGGAAATTAAATCCGGCTTTCGCTTTACATGAATTTGAAAAATTATCAAAAGAAAATTTTTTCTGCTACTAATACTTGCAACTCGTAACTAAATGTGACAGCACTTAGTTTCAGCAATGAATTATTAATAACTAAACCAGAAAACTGCTCAAACAAGCTGGAAATTAAATCCGGCTTTCGCTTTACATGAATTTGAAAAATTATCAAAATAAAATTTTTTCTGCTACTAATACTTGAAACTCGTAATTAAATGCGACAGCACCTAGTTTCAGCAATGAATTATTAATAACTAAACCAGAAAACTGCTCAAACAAGCTGGAAATTAAATCCGGCTTTCGCTTTACATGAATTTGAAAAATTATCAAAAGAAAATTTTTTCTGCTACTAATACTTGCAACTCGTAACCAAATGTGACAGCACTTAGTTTCAGCAATGAATTATTAATAACTAAACCAGAAAACTGCTCAAACAAGCTGGAAATTAAATCCGGCTTTCGCTTTACATGAATTTGAAAAATTATCAAAATAAAATTTTTTCTGCTACTAATACTTGAAACTCGTAATTAAATGCGACAGCACTTAGTTTCAGCAATGAATTATTAATAACTAAACCAGAAAACTGCTCAAACAAGTTGGAAATTAAATCCGGCTTTCGCTTTACATGAATTTGAAAAATTATCAAAAGAAAATTTTTTCTGCTACTAATACTTGCAACTCGTAACTAAATGCGACAGCACTTAGTTTCAGCAATGAATTATTAATAACTAAACCAGAAAACTGCTCAAACAAGCTGGAAATTAAATCCGGCTTTCGCTTTACATGAATTTGAAAAATTATCAAAAGAAAATTTTTTCTGCTACTAATACTTGCAACTCGTAACTAAATGCGACAGCACTTAGTTTCAGCAATGAATTATTAAGAACTAAACCAGAAAACTGCTCAAACAAGCTGAAAATTAAAGCCGAGTTTCGTTATATTTGAATTTCAAAAATCACCAAACTTTCTGTAACTATAATACTTGACTCATCTTAATGAAATGATGGCCACGCTTTCTTTCAGCATTGAATTATTAACACTTCATTGTGGTGTTAGTGCACTAAATTAGCAACATTACTCCATTTTTGTATTCTGAACCAACAGCTTTATAGAATAGAAGGAGAACCAATAATATTATTTTGTAGCAAATATTATTGTCCCATTTAGTTGTGCCTCTTACTATTTTTGGATATATTGGCGCATAGTCCATCTAATATTTTGTGGGTTTTCAAAAAATAAGGGAGAGGGCGATGGTGCGAGAAGCATCATGGATTAGAAATTGGGATTTATCTCTTTTTACCTAAGGGATTTTACCTTTTTACCTAATTATGATTTATCTAAGGTTTTAATATTACGTTACCTAATGATTGTGAGATTTATTTCTCCATTCCCATATTACTCCCAAATTTTCGCCCATTTACCTATGTCCAAAATATACGTATGATGCCCGCGGTTCAAACGAAATTTTCGTAGGTTTACCCATCAAGTCACGTCGCGGTTAATCTATGGTTGTTATTTTGCAATGCGCCAAGCTGTCCAATTCAGCGTTTGTTTTATTTTGATTTTTGGTTTCTCTTTGAGATAATGAAAGTCAATTTTTATGGTACTTTGGGAATTTGTTGACCGAGGTGTGACTATATATAAAATGTTAGAAGCTATAACCTAGTCTTAGCCAATCATTAGATATTTCTTTTCCATAAAAGTATTTTCTAATCTTAAATTTAGCAATACAATCTCTTGATATCAAGCTTGGTACAGAAAGTTTTACTTAATTTTAATCTTAATTTGCACTTTTAAATATGATAAAAATTTTATTAGTCGGGTTATATCTTTGAATTGAGGGGTTTCCTTCTTAATTATACATTATACTATACAGTCTGATAATGTGCAAGTATACAATAAAACCGATTAGTCAGTCGGATTCTAAAACGAGTAATCGAAAAACTGAGCAAGCACCAATTAAACAACATCATATTCACTTTTCAGGAAAAACTGTTCTCAAGCAGCATTCACACGTCAAACTTTTTGCTCAAATTTTGACTTCAAGTTTTGAGCTCAAAATGTGATCAAATTTTGTCTGTAACTTGCAATAGAAAAATATGACAAACAACCATGTTTGAATATCTGAGTGCAAAATTTGAGGTCAAAATCTATCAAGTTCTTGTCTTTTCTTGTCCATGATTACCTCAAGCGATACGCTACATAATTTTGAACAGTGATCATACGTTCAAATTTACCAAAAATGCAAAAATGCTTTCAAAATTTTATTAAAATTTGAGCTCAAAATTTAATCAAAATATGAGATCAAATTTTGAGCAAAAAGTTTAACGTGTGAATCCAGCTTTAAGCGATTATGCGGTTCATTGCGGTTAGCTTTTAAACAAAAATAAGGATTAATTTTATATATATCCATCAAACGTTGCTACCGGTAATCCACTTTGAAACTGAAGGCTAAGAGTAAAAAAATTCCCAGAAATATCGTGGGTCCTGCATATAACCAAGTGATTTTAATTTTGTGGGTGTTGCTAAATTCCACATACCCAGTAATTTGCTCGGTGCTGGTCGTATACACCGTAATTACGAAGTAATTCGAGCATTTGTGGGTGCTAATAAATTACAGGAATGCAATAATTTTCCAGGTACAATCAAGTTGCAGTGATATTAATTTTGAGGGATTAATTTTATCTTCAACATTCAGTTTTAAGGTGAACACTATTTATTACATAAAAGCATAGCGATACATGGCCCATCTGTTTCGTTTTCATTCCCACGTTTGACGGACATGCATGTCGAATGTTACTTCCTAGACCCAGCATTGCGACATATATCACATTCATAATTGCTAATTAACAGAATAATGCGCCCATCTACTGGAAAATTTTGGATACATACTACATGTCGTATGTAGCATTGGTACTTAGAACTCTCCAGTTTGATAATGGTGCCCCTTTAAGTTTGATATTGGTGCCCACTCCAGTTTGATATTGGTGTTCCCCTCTAGTTTGATATTGGTGCCCCACTCTAGTTTGATAGTGGTGCCTCCCTCCTTTTTGATATTGGTGCTCCCCTTCAGTTTGCTATTTGTGACCCTCCAGTTTATATTGGAGCTCATCCAGTTTGATATTGCTGCCCTCCAGTTTGTTATTGGTGCCCCTCCAGTTTGATATTGGTGCCGCTCCAGTTTGATATTGGGGTTCCCCTCCAGTTTTATAATGGTTCCACCCACCAGTTCGATAGTGGTGCCCCGTCGAGTTTAATATTGGTGCCCCCTCCAGTTTGCTATTGGTGACCCTCCAGTTTAATATTGGCGCCCCTCCAGTTTGATTTTGGTGTCCCTCCAGTTTGATTTTGGGTTCTCTCTCCAATTTGATATTGGTGCCCCCTCCGGACTGTTATTGGTGCCCCCTCCAGTGGAATAATGGTGTCCCCTTCCAGTTTTATATTGACGCCCCCTACAGTATGATATTGCTGACCTTTAAGTTTGATATTTGTGCTCATCCAGTTTAATATTGGTGCCCTTCCAGTTTGTTATTTTGCCTCCCTCCAGTTTGCTATTGCTGCTCCCCTCCAGTTTGCTATTGGTGCCCCCTTCAGTTTGATATTGGTGTTCCCTACAGTTTGATATTGGAGCCTCCTCCAGTTTGACACATAACAAATTTCATACACACATATGTATTTTATAAACAGAAGCTAGCCTTTCGCTTACAAAAATTTATTCTGAGATACCTAGAACGTCGTAAGCTAGATTCACAACTCGGACATCTTTTTCGATTTCATTACAATGTTTAACGTACGTACCTATCGTATGCTGCTTCCTAGACCCAGCATTGGGACGTATATCACATTCATAATAACAAACTTGATACGCAAATATGTGTTTTTAATGCAGAAAGCTAGCCTTTCGCGTACAAAAATTTATTCTAAGACACCTACTGCGGAAAGCCGTAGTAATTATTCATATTTAGCAAATATGAATATATGCAAAGGCCACATTATTTGTCGTAAAACAGGCTATATTTTAAGTTAATTATGCCGTTTTGCAGCAATTATTTTGTTGAACAATTCTCAAATCATTGCAAATTAAATACAAAAAATAAATCGCTGAAACAGAATTTAGAACGGAAATAAAACAATTTTTGTTATGGGGTTCTCTTCAATATGTTGTTTACATCTTTTGTGTTTTTTAACAGTTTCAAGTAATAGTTGTAACAAAGCCATCGTGCGTTAAGTGACTTGTATATACGGTTTTAGACGAGTTTAGACGAGTGCGTTAGCATGAATTTGAACGAGTTAGATAACAGAGCCGTGCATACAAATCTCTTAATACACGCCTTGTGCTACAACTGACTTGTAATACAACTAATTTAGCTACACGTGTGTTAACGCATTTCGATGCACGGCCTTAACTATATAAGCTGTGTTACAAGTTATTTTATTTAGTGCGATTGTCATATAAACAAATAAAGCTGTTTTGTTGTATCGGGATAATGCCCGAAATGAATCAAATGAATGGGTTTGCATAAGTCAATCTGGATGACGCTCCACCAGAACTGGGACAAATAAAAAACGTGAAAATGCCTTGGATAGCTGAATCGCAATTAGTATTTAACAATAAATGCCATTATATACGTGAAACTCTATCGACTGACAGCAAATTAGTGGTTTTAGTGCCGCGAAGGAAAAATGTTGGGATTTTTGAGCTCACGAAAAGCATATTTTCGGCCCACAGAGAGAAACCGTCGTAGTTTAGTCATGCGGCAAAGTATCTTTAGGCCGAATTGTTTTACCGAATTACCTCGGCCTTCTTCAGTGGGAAAGCCAAGTGTGTTGCGCCGAACAGTCCAAACTAGGGCAATGAATATTTTTGATCGAAAGTTCACCTTGTTAAACTAGGGCAATAAATATTTTTGATCGAAAGTTAAATACTTTCTGATGCCCTACAGCTCTGTTTGACAATTGATTTTATAAAGTAGATCAAGAAACAAGCAAAGCTCAACTAAACAATGCATGCCCCAATCCATTTTTGGTTCAATATGAGAGAGTCCTTAACCAAAATCCTGGCTCCAATAATACAAAAGAAAAAACTATAATATACCCCGTATGGCGGCGTTTATTAGCTGCTGTAGCAGTATATACTTTCCTTTTATGTTCGTTAAGATAGACAAGTAAATTGGAAGTTTTTAAT
>JASANE010014022.1:0-18299 GCA_030248225.1 Trileptium ribeirensis
AAGGCCGATAAACTCACAATGTCATCGTTATTTTCGTGTTATATTTGTTATTCGGAAGGCTATAGCAAGGTTCTTGTTATAACACAGATGTCTATAGCAGATATTCTATCGAATTTTGACTAAATTGGTTTTGATTTAATTACACGAAGTACTTGTTTTCCTAGTTTTATGGGTAACTCCGAAATCTGAAATCAACCGGTTATCAAATTCGGAAATACATTTTGGGACTGTTTAAGGATATATCGGATATTTTGGGTGGCTTATATGTCGATTTAGAAAAGTGATTTTTTCCAGAGCTTGGACAGTGTGTATTTAGACTTACTTATGGCATAAGTATCTGACGAAAATAATAGCTAAACTAGCTCATGACGTTTAGGATCGAACTCCTATGAGCAATGACACGTGAGTTTTGACGTGGTAAGCAGCCGATTTCAGAGAAAAACAAGTTGAGCTATTGGGTGGTACTAAAGGAAGCTATTATACGTCTTCGTAGCATGCGCAACGGAATTTTTTGGCTCTAGCAAATGCTGTCCTAAAAGGGATCTCTGCAACATTTCCCGCGATACATTGCTAAGCTCGTCGATTTCACGCAGGCGAAAGAGTTTGCTTCTAGCTCTGAGTAGATTGGGCAATAAAATTCTTGAGCACATATTTCTATGACCAAGTCAGTTGCTATTATACAGGTGAGGGCGCTGTATACCGCGCGGCAAAGTAAATTCAATTTTATTCAGAAGTGCCATCGTACATTCGAAAAATTTACACCCGCAGAATTTTTAATCATAAGTTTCGTATGACAGTTAACTTATCGGACGTTATTTATTTACTCTTTATCTTGGTGTAGCGGCATGTAAAACTAACATTTATAGTAAAAGCACTACATTATGACTATGTTGGTCTGTTATTTGAACAACGACGACTAGCATAGTGCAGGTGTGTAAGATACCGGTGTGTCAGTAAATAGCGGAAATAGAGCTCTCAGTAGCTGTATCATACAAATCTGCTTGAATTGGGCGACACAGATGCTATAAAATTCCTGGTTATAAAAGGTGTGCCAATCTGACATAGCTCCACCAACCATACTACTGGCTCCATTCACGAGAATACATGGTTTCGGTGACGTCACCTGTCCTATTTCAAGTACGGGTAACTGGCATAATTAAGTCCAACTCCATCAAATCTTAAATAAATAGCATTAAGTGAGGGCCCCTTCTGCAAAATTTTAAGTGTTTGATATTGTTTATTAATATTTGTTGTTATATATATGTTTAATTATTCTCTGATAGTTAGCTAGAAACATCTGTAGTTTTTATTTGCATATTGGAAGTGCCTTCTACATTTTTTCATAGACAACTGTAATTCGTAGCAGTCAGGTTTACTTGCAACTTTTTCATGTCTATGAAAATCTTCCAAAAATGTCTATGATCCAAGGACCGAGCGCAATCAATACTTGATGAAATCCTTGGCGACGGAGACATGTTGTTCGTTCTGACAGACTCATAATCTCTAGTGAGGCGTATTAGTGCGGATATAAACCCAGTCCACAGCTATATCGACAAAGACATGCGACACTATTTAGTCAACCGGTGCAATATTGCATATCAAGTCTTGTTCCATGTGTGGTAGGTAAGCTGTGGATAACCTAGGCAACTATGGGCACTAGACTATGGGGCAATCTATGGGGTAGATTATGGGGCAATCTAGCGTCCATTGAGTTCGCCAGCATAAAAACTACAATCGGACTTACATTCAAAACAAGCAGATCTAATTTGCGGAAATTGTGAAATGTTATCTTATTTTTAACTTTGGGAAAACTACTGCTCTAATAAAAATCCGTAACAGCAAAGTTGTAGCTGTCGATCACGAGATTCAGTTCAGGATCCGACACATCTGACAAGAGTATATCCTATAGTGTTGGATAAGCCCAAATGGTCAAAAGAAAAAAATCTCCAGTTCGTGTCGTTTTGTGAAAGTTTACGTAGCAAATCATGAGGACATTCGAAATTAAATCTGGGCGCACCAAATAAAAAAAGTTCGAAATTTTATCAATTTGGTAGATAGATGTGCGACGAACAGATTGAGAAAACAATAATTTTTCACAATTAGACGCTATTTGAAGAAACACCTCTCGCTACGGTCGCTCTGTTTGTAAGAGGAAGAAGCAAGTGTTTGTGAACAGTAACAACATGTCTGTAAAATTATTGTGTTTTGTCGCTCATACAATATCGCTGCTGGAATGATACTCTAGTTACTATGATTCGGATTTCAACTCAAGCTATGACACTCTAGCTATATCAACACAGATTTCATTGATTATTGTGGAAGCTTAGATAGGACCATAAATAACCAAAATGGAAATATGTCAGGCATCATACCAAAACTGAAGTCAACTTCTACGATAGTGGACGCAGCCTACGTCCGAGCAATTGCAGTCCAGACGTTAAATTGATACTCGAGTTGAAATTTAGTTTTACGAACGCATTCATACTAGTAACTCCCAAATTGAGGCTAAACGCAGCGTGTATGATTACTCTTCGCTTATTGACGGTTATTGACGTCATATATCAAACCAAAGATATCTTCTCTTCCAATGATCAAAAGGACGAAAACATGTGAAATTTGCATTATTACAAATTAAAAAATTAATAATTTGAAGAGTGATTTTTGCATTGCATTGGCCTCATTTCATGAACGAACGCCACACAAATACGATTGCTATTATCGTATTTAGCAACACCGAAAACCTTATAGACACTATCTATTGACCTACGTATTGGAAAAGTGACGAAATTTGGCTGTTTTGGTGCTAAATTTTATCATATTTAGCTCAAGTCCCGTCACACGGGGTGAATTAATAAAACAGCCGATATAATGAAACCAACATGTTTATCGCGTTAAATAACGCTATAATTGCATCGTTCACCCTAATAATGAAAACTCTTGCTTTGTAAAAAATTGAAATTTTCAATTTTTGGTAGTTTACAAACTTTGGCTTATGGCTTGAAAACTGCAGGTCTGACAAAACATGTAAGGTCGTATATGATGATGAAACGATACTGTATGATCTCAGTTTGTCGCTGCGAAGCCTCTAGTTCGAGATAACGGTCGCGAAAGATAGAAACTCGGATGACCAAATTTCAGTAAGTGTGACTCTTGACGGGTTTAGCGTCTAATGAAAGGTTACAAATGGGTTGAATTTGTGATCAAATAAAAAAATTCTGAAGATCCATTTATCCTGTGATGTGTTATCTCCAAACAGACGGACAAAGGATGAATTTTTTATGATTTTAGCCGCTAACAAAGCTATTTGTGGAAACTCCGCTCGCTCCGTTTCAATTATATGGTATATTTTGAATGATTATCAACTGCTGATTCTGTGGTTTGTCCATTTTACAAATGGAAATCCTTACATTTATTTGTGTTTGGCCTAACCAACAGATTTTCGTGAAAACTTATAAAATTCTGTTTTTAAGAATTTTATGGCACTAATTGATTCGTAGTGAATTATAATTTATTTATAATAAGTAATCAAACGTGAATTAAATTAAATAATATCGCTAAGTTATATATATATAATAAATAGTATAGCTATGGATTACGAAAATGCTAAGCACTCCTCCAGTTCTTCGAACGATACCGGATTGGTAAGTAACTTAGTGTAATGTAGGAAGCCTAATTATTTGCCAATTTGACAAAAAACTAACATTGTATGCATTGCATAATGTTGTCGGAGAAATTGTATAAGTGTTCATATGTTTGTTGCGGTTGTGTGGAAATCGTAAACATTCTTCGTACAAAGACTCGGACTAGATGTTAACGGCGTCAGCTATCGAAATGGTTGGTGGTTAGCATACTTGACTACAGAGCAGTCGGGCAAGGCGTCATTTTACTTCTTAACGTAATTCTAAATATGTCAAAAGTGATGGCAAAAAATAAACGTTTGAAAGACCCGCTGCATGGAAATGAATCGTAATCCATCGCATTTTGTGCTAGATTTACCACTGGACATTATTTGAGATTAGTTTCTAAAGTATTCATACGTATTGCAATGGCTGCGTAGTTGTTCGAGGTGAACAAGTCCTCTGCTCCATAACGATGCGTTCACATGTTATAGAAACTTCACTTTTTGCTCAAAATTCGAAAGCATCGTTTTGCATTTTTGGTAAGTTTAGACGTGTGAACACTGTTGAAACTTTTGAAGGATATTCCTTATCCAATCATGGATGGGATGTATTAGCTGAAAAAGTTTCATCTCAAATTTTGAAACACCGCAAATTTTCTTTAAAAATCAACGTCAAAATTCGAGCAAAAATTTTGAACGTGTGGACGCACCGTAAGTGAAATACAGCAATTCGTCGCTACCTTCAGTAGGTATGTTTTGACTCAGAAATTTATTGAGAAATTTTATTATAAGAAATTTTTAATGATTTGAAATAGGTGTTTTATTATTATTACTACATTTTTCGTGTAAAGCACCACAGTATAACCAACATTGGTGCTAAGGCGGTGCTGGTGCAGGAGGTGGTGTTAGGGCGGCCATACGTGTCCCCTACATCAGTCATCCCCCACCTCCCGCGGAAGCACCAATACGCCTGAACAAGGACATAAAGAAGCCACATCAGAAACAAGGTTGTTGTTTACAAGCAGCAGTCATCGTCGCATCAGGTAATGCTTCCCCCACAGCTGTGAGAGGCGATGTGTCGTGCTCATCGCGTGACGTAGGTTTTCACTCGTATGCACGGCCTTAAAAATGAGACCGGGGAGAGTTCATTGCACCCAGCAAGAAATTGAAATCAGGCACCTATAGCAGCATTTGTTGGGAGCACAGCGGATGGTGCTGGTGGATACGGACAATCACGCCCGAATTTTCACAGATGATGAAGCTCGGTGGCTTCGAAAGGTGGTTCTTCGTGTCACAAAGACGGCTGACCATCGTGAGCTGCTGCACTTTAAGGACTCTGGCCTGAACGAGGGATATATACTTCAAAGTGGCTTGCAGTGATGATCATAGTGCAGAATGGTTGAGGTCACATGCTGATAGCTATTTGGTGGAGGGCATCGGATTCATCGAAGCCACCCTACTTGCTGAGCTGGGAATGGTTCCGATAGCCGGCTTGTTCCAATCGATCCCAGTGAATATCTTGATCTTAATGAGCTTCGGGTGGAGCTGAGCGAGCGCAATCCTAGCCTTAGCCTTGACATGTGGCTATTTCGGTTTATCCACACTGCTGGACGTATCGCTACGGTTGGGTTTCGCGTGCCACAGAATGTCATTGCTGCTATGGCTGTGCTAGATATGGAGTAGAGGCCATACTACGAACTGTGCCGTCTGCGATTTATGCCAGACAGACGGCAGCAGTAGCGCCATCCAGCTTAGCAAATAGCAGGAGCCTGCATACTGCAATGTAGATCTATAAACATGCTTAAAGTTATGCATATTAACCTGCAACTCTGTAAAGAGGCGGTATTAGAGTTAAATGGTAAAGTTACAGCTGGGAAGGGCTTAATCATCGTGTTGACACAGGAACCCTATCTTCAGGACGGTCAGGTGAGTATACTTGGTTTAACAGGCTATGATGTTTTTCAAGGTGAGGGTGATGGAACACGTGCAGTTGCTATCCTAGCACATAAGAGTGTAGGGGTTAGGCTTCTGGGCTCCTACTCAAGTGAGAATTGCTTTGCAGTCAAGCTTACTACTAATAGTTCAAATGGAGGCTGTCGTACTTTATGGCTCTGTTCAGCTTATCTTCAGTATGATCTAGTGCAGCTGTCTCTCAGCACTACAGTTAGATCTATGATTGAGAGGTGCAAATTAGATCAGGTTGGTGTGATACGAATGCACATCATACAATCTGATGCAGTTCAAACTGTAATAGCAGGGGTTAGTGGTACTCGTAGCTAACAACTTAGAGATTGCAAATGTCGGTATGACACCCACGTTCGTTAATAGAGTTAGATGAGAAGTCATTGACATAATACTCTGCAATGCATCGTCTAGTGACATGATTAGAAAGTTTATGGTCATAATAGATAACAGTTTTTCGGACCACATGCTTGCAGCTATCGTTGCAATGCGAGGCCGACACGTATCCCAACAGACGCATTCGCAGGAAAATTGACGAATGCAAGTTTATAGCTTTGCTTAGATATATACAAACTTGGACAGTTCCAATCGGCTTACCTGAGCACCGCTGATGTCGATGAAGCTGAGTTGGTTGTGTCCACAGCCTTGAAGTCTTCATACGAAGAGTTAAGCATAGAAGCTAAAGTTAGATGTGAGGGGAAACCTATGTGGTGGTCGGATGAATTAGAGAGACTTCGAACACATTGTCGCGTCCTCTTCAGACGGTGTGTAAGGTATAGGACAGAGGTAAACTGGAAATGCAAATGACGAGGAAACATTGTTCAGGTTTCTGGAGGTGCACTTACGTGCTGCGGTTCGTAGAAGGGACTTTGCCCCGGTTGCTTCTTGCATTTAATTAACGGGCGGTATCGCTCGGGAAGCGGATCAGATTGTCAGTGAGAACAGGGTAAAATGTGCCTTGAAGTCTTTCGCGATACAAAGCTCCAGGCCCAAACGGAATCTTCTCCAAGCTACTTAACTTTGGTTTAGAAGAAATTCTACGTTACATCATGAGCATATCTAGGATGAGTATTATCGGAGGTATATTCCGCAGACTTTGAGGAAACAGAAAGTAGTTTTTATTCCAAAGCCGATCAAGGATGACTACAGAGAGGCTAAGTATTTTGATGTATCATTCTGAGTTCCTTTGCTCGGAAGGGTCTTGAAAGGCTAGTGGACCGCCATCTCGGAGCCATGATTTGTACGGGGCGGGTCTTGATGAAAGGCAGTATGCATATCAAAGAGGTAAAAGCACGGTCACTTCTCGGCATGAGCTGGCTACAACGATCTCAGTGGAGTAGGGGCAAGGTTGTTTTGGTTACCTTCTTAGTTATTGACAATACCAACGCACGAGAATTTAGCAGGGCTTTTAGGAAGCTCTTCTCTGTAGGTTATTGTTAGCTGAAGTGGCTCAGATACCTTCTTAAGGAACGGATGGTCCCTGCTTCACTTGCTAATGACAGCATCACGGTAGATATGACCAGGGGCTGCCCACGAGGGGAGTTCTCTCACCATTGTTGTGGACAATGGTAGTTGACGAGTTGCTGGAGCTGCTAAACACTAGGGATATTTACACACAGGCTTACTTTGATGACATAGTCCCTGTGATCTACGCCCAACGACAAGACGTGGCCGGCAAGAGAATGGCTATAGCCATTGGAACACTAGAAAGGTGGTGAAACCGAATGATTTGCATGATAATGGGTCGAAGAGTAGCACGGGGTTGTTTAGCAGGATAAGGACCCAGATTCATATGGATAGCTTGAAAATCTTTGACAGGACCATGCCGGCTGTCCCTTACACCAAGTACCTGAGAGTTATAATTGACTCAAGACTGTATTATCGTGAACATATATATACACTAATGCTGTACGAAGGCCACAAGAGCACTAATGGCTTGTCGCGATGCAGTCGGAAAGAGCTGGGGACTTAGGCCAAAGGCTGTTTATGAATTAATAATGTGGTAGTGTTGGCAATGCTAACATGTGGATCCATAGTTTGGTAGCATAGGATGAATATTGCAGCAGGAAGTAGGTAGCTGAATGGAATTCAGCGTCTGGCTTTCCGTATGGCAACGGGTGGTATGTTTTCCACACCTACGTTTGGTATGTAGGTCATATTTGCACTGAAAGCAGTAGATCTTGTCATAGAAGCTGGGCTCTCCATTCGTTGAAAATTTTGCCATGGGCATGAACTAGAGAGACCCCCTGTTTCCGAACCGGGGGCGTCCGATTTTGCCACGGGCATTTTGCCACAAGAAAAACGGTTACAAATCGTGTCAGAAACACTGACAAAACTCTTTTGATGGAGAGAAAAAGCGATTTTGAAATAAATTTTGACAAAATTTATGAAATTTTTGGCTTCAGAACGGAATTTTAGTACAAATTTTGATCAAATTTTTTGCACTTTGGACAGATTGGAAACTAAAAAATTTTCCCAGAGGCAGTGAACCGGGGGAGCCCAAAAATTTGCCAGGGGGCATGAACCGGGGGGGCACCTGTTTTGAACCAGGGGGAGCTGAAAATGCCAGGCCCCCACCCCCAATTTGGAGAGGCCAGAGAAGAGGCTGCAAAGAGAGACTAATGTCGGCTAAGGATCGTTTTCTTATGGAAATTCATGGACCTTAACAGAGGACATTTAACGCTTCAGGCATCTGTTCCACGCGAGGTTGTCTCGAAGCCGCACGATGTCATCATTATCCGAGTAGTTGATACACCGCAATGGAAGAGGTATAGCAGGCAGGAATTGGTTTGACCGTACCGCCGATAAGAATACATAGCATACTTTGCTACACGGGCAGTTCCTTGATAGGAGAAAGGGAGGACATTATCTGCTCCAACGCAGCCGCAATACTTGGTTGGATACTTGGAGTTATCTGCACTTCTTTATGAGGCTATGCACTTTATTCCAGGCAGAAGTGTTTGAATACAACTTTTACAGATGAAGATTGGAGGGAATGAGATATGGATATTCTTTGATAGCATGGCTGCGATTCAAGCAAAAGACTGCTATTTTGTGAAATCCAAGATAGCTGATGAGTGTAAGAGACGCATCGATCAGTTATCCAGGCTGTGCAATGTAAACGGTGCCTGGGTCCCATTTCACAGCGGCATAGAGAAGGTAACGAAATCACAGACACGTTGGCAAGGAATGGGTTCAGTACAGCATTCAAGATCGACCATAATTGATTTCTCGATTGTCGTGAAGTCCACATGTTTGGAATCGTCGAAGACCTGTGGTCAGAAATATACATTCCTATGTTTTTGTTGCTGATAGTATAATGATCGCCCAGATTTGCTTTATCACAGTTATGATCGAAATTTTACCTAAATATACGTAGATAGATAACACATCGTATGGTTTTTTTCGCAATTTTTGTGGCTGTGTTGTAAGTTGTGTTTAGTAGCTAAATCCAGTTACGGTCATACATAGAAGTTCATGCGTCGGGACCAGGTCTCGCCATCAAGGACCAAGTGGCCAGACCGCGAGGGACCAGGTCTCGCCACAAAGCAACAAGTGGGACCAAAGCGCGAGGGTCCAGGTCTCGCCATAAAGGAACAGGTGTGACCAGATCGCGAGGGACCAGGTCTCGCCATAAAGGACCAGGTGGGACGAGGACGCATGGGATCAGGTTTTGCTTTCTCGCCACGAAGTGTTCACGTATAACTGTTACGGATTTCTGGCGTAGATGTTTGACGAATCTGCAATTAAAGCTACTGACGCTTTTGAAAATTATTGGGCTTTGATTTGATTGACAGAAATTGTTGAAAATTATGATAGTTTTCTTGCGGCTGACGTAATTAATTAAATTTGTAGTTTTTTAGCCAAATATAAACGATGTTCGCAAGAAGCTGCGTAAAGTGAGAGACATGAAGGTGCAAACCGGTGCTATGTTGGAGCGATTGCAAGCAATGAACAACACAGAGGTATACCTATATTTTTTATTAAACATCTAGCACGTTATAGGCTATTTTAGTTTATGTTTGAGGAATATTTCACTGCGGAAACAACGTTCGTAATCGTCAATAAGCTGTTAGCATTCATAAGTAATCGTTTGCTGCTGTTTGGACAGTGTGCTAGAAAAATGGGAGTCGTTCATCGTATGCTGAAGTAGACGGGTGAAGTATATCGGTATTTTTGGTCCGACACAGTGTCCAGTCGTGGTCGCGGGATGTTTCATTGGTTTGAGCAGTAGGACTTTGAAACAACACGAATTTAACCTCAGTCTAGCTAGCTCATCATTCAGTGGAGTATTTACTACTGAGTTCTTTTTTATAACTATTTGAATAAATCAAATTTTTGACGTTTTGCGCAGAAGCCCCGTATGACAATAGTTATAGCATTTGTTTCACTAAATACATTACTTGAAAATGTCCATAGGCGGGCAACAAACAGTGTGCCTTCATTACCTTATGATTTTGGGCACGACTTAGTGGCAATATTTGGAGGCATGATTGTTTGACGCCGACATACTACTCGCTTACCAGATTACCACCAGCCATACATCCCTGCATATTCATGATTTTTCAATTTGGTCGATGATCAGCGTACACGTACAGGAGCTGCGATTAAACATAGTGCCCCGTACCCGACCAATGTTGAGAAACTCAATTTTAATTATATACTGATGAGCAGATTTATGGAATCGCCTGCTTGCTTGAAAGGGTTGTTCTTTTGGATGACTTGGATAATTATTTCAATCTTTTTGTCCAAGTTGTTTTTTAGAACGAAAACTAAGATATAGTAACGTAAAGTAGATATAGAACCACGAATACACAGGATTCTTTCCGCAGCTATGAAATATTCCAGGAAAAAACTATTTTCGGATACTAGACTGGGTGACAGCACCATCGGCAAATGTTGTAAATCAGTGCCTCGTCATGACTATTCATAGTAGCCCTTAGGCTTCAGTGTCCTTTTAATGACAGTCTTGCAAACGATAGGGTGATACCTAGAAACCTTGTTTCCTGCTTGACCAGTCTTCAGAAGTAAAATCTTCGAATATGATATGAATGAACGAATGGGTAGCACCACGTTTTCTGTACCCCATCATACTGAATAATGATGGGGTGGTATTTATGTTCCTGTTTTTATTAATTTTCGAAATTTTGTCGAACAGTTTTTTGTTCTTCATGTGTTTCGCTGTGAGTGAGTATATAAATTCTTTAGTATTTTAGCCGTCCACTGGCGTTCTCGAGAAATTAGTAGCAGCACTATCAGGTTTTGAAGAACAAGAAACTCAACTGCTATCGATACTTGAAAGACTGGAAGTACGATTCTTGCGAACCAATTTTTGTGCTCGACTTTTTAATGGTTTTGTCATTTAGTGGTAACTGTTAATGCTTCCTGTGGTTCCTTAGCCCACGAGTGGTTCCAGGGCCAAATTTTTCTATTCAGACCCAATAATTTTCTGCTCAGATCCGATGAGAGCTCAGTAGGATTTTGTAAATTTTAATTTAAATCACTACATTTTGACAAAATTTTCTATCAATATAACCTTCATATATAAAGCTGTGACTATTGCGCAACATTTAGTGCCGTAACACATCCAAAAATCAATTTGCAATGATATGATCAGTATAACTGATCTTTCCATTTGTTGAAATTTTTGCCAGGGGGTTCTAAAACGGAAGGCACTGGATTTTGCCAAGGCATATTGCCACGAGTAAAACGGTAAAAAATCGTGTCAGAAACACCCAAAATGTTAAAAAGCAAAATTTGCGAAATTTTTGGCTTCATGACGTAATTTTAGTACAAATTTTGATCAGTTTATGTACTTTGGGCCGAGTATAAACAAATTGTTTGCCAAAAGGCGATGAACCGGAGCGAACACAATATTTCGCCCGGGGGGCACGAACGGGGGCACTAGGTTTTTGCCGGGGGGCACTTGAAAATGGCAAGGCCCCGCATCGGACCTCCCAATTTGGATAATCTAGATATAATTTCATCCATGGGTTCGTGGCTTCTTTTCAAGAAGTCACCATATACATTTATAATTTTATAGTGACCTGTCTACAGTGGGGGACCTCACCTTCTAAACACCCATGTTCGTGAGATTTTCCACCATGTCCGTCTCCAAGTCGGCCTAAATCATGTTCAACTAAATCTAAAAATTTTTACGCCTCAAAATTCATGTTTTTGTATGCAAACTGTTTTTTAAACATTGGTCTTCACTATTTCTAATAGTAAAATGTGCTTTTAAAGCTCAGCAAATCATTGCACGGTAGTAAAAACACAGATAAATATGGAAATATTTAACATTTTTAAGCAAAATGTAATCACTTTGAAATTTAGCCGGGAATGAACAGGCCCCCGCCGGAGGAGGTTTATCCCACTTTTCGTGGGGCTGTGGACGTATATACAATGTAAAAGTGTACTTTTTGTTTAATGTCTGTATGCACACATTACGGTTGCTTCAGATCCAAGAAATATTCATTGAGGCCCAACGAAACCGTAATTTGGGCCTTGCACCCGTTTAAAAATGGAATGTTGCTATGTGGCCTACGAACATGCTCAAGACAGATGTGATGTTCAAGACATTCATGCTTACTGGTGTGAAAATTACATTTTGACCTATGGTTTCCCCTGCCGCCCAAATCTTTCAGGAACTTAAGTGTTTCATCGCTCTCTGCGATTCCATTGGTTATAGAAGCTAAGCTGATCACATAAATCGTCAGATTCTTTTGTGTAGTGTTAAAAGCATATTCCTCGTTTTGCGATCAAAGTCTGACTAGGTTTTTCCCCGTGATTCAGGAAGTTGTGCTGCTTGGTTCTAAATTTGTGACAGTGCGTGACCTTGCATAACTGTGTTAGTTGTTGCAAGATGTATATACTCCCAACCAACTACCTCGTATACGAGCGACTAAGGCGCAACCACTTGATAAAAATGATTTGCAAAGCGTTCGGATTGTGAATTCAATTTATTTTTAGATCGGAGCGGAATATACAAATAGCCTGGTTTTACTCCCACTAAGATATCGAAAAATAATGTGATGATTTGTAAACATGCTTGGTTAAATCCAGCTGTGACGGAAATTTATAACATTCCACTCGTGTGGCTCTGTTGTATGTTTACAAGTGCATTTCTTGTTTACCGTCAAGCACTAAAGATCCGCTGGCATTGCATGTATGCCGATGATTTGAAGCTTCTGCTTGAGCGATTACCTAAAAGTAGTAATTTCAAAATGGTTCTTTGATAGTTTATCCATCATTTCCTTTTGGGGAATCACCTTGTCGTTGTCTGATTTTAATACCAGTACGACACAATTAACAATACGTCGCTAAAAGCGATATCTATATGCCTAATTTAGGAGTCGTTACTTGTCGTTGGTTTGAATCATACAAACTTACATATTACACAAAAATCAGAAATTTATCTTAATGGTCAAAATTGTTTGCACTGATTCTTCGGGCAATAATTATAAAATTAGAAATGATTTTAGGTTTTTTCTTTTTATTGTTAAATAATACACCGCCATCGACAATATAACTGAGCTACCCGTTGCTTCCTATTCGACGCGTGCTAATGAAAGAAAGTGATGAAAATTTGGTATGTACTGACAGACGAAACCATTAATTATAGTTATTTTCCTAACTGGCATCTCCAAATTAAAGTGGAAGCCCTGGCATTTTAAACTGCCCCCTGACGAAAACCAGGTGCCCCGGTTTCATCCACCTGGTAAAATTTTGGACCCCTCCGGTTCATCACCTCTTGGTAAATTTTTTCTACTAGGTGAAAATACTCTCAAATGACATAAAATTTGTTCTACATTTGCACAAAAATCTCGGAAATTTTGTCAAAATTTGCTTCAGAATTGCTTTTCTCTCCACCAAAAGCGTTTTGATCTGTTTCTGATACAATTTTTTGGTGTTTTCATGGAAAAATGCACCCTAGCCAAATAGGGCACACCCAGTTCGTAACCATCCGTCCCTGGTTCATGCCTCCTGGCAAAATTTTCAACGAATGGATAGCCCAGTCCAATGTGTATTTTCTGTTAATCTCAGCTCCAATCATTGCCGATACCTTATAGGCAAAATACCATTAAAATTTATTCATTACATAAGTTTTAGTTTTAACGTACTGAACTATGTTTCTCCGTTTTAGGTTTACCAGTCAAACAAAACCAACGTTGTCGACGCGACTGTGGGTGCACCATGTTTGAATAGAGTGGCTTATGATACCAGTGCTCAGTTGCCAAAAAGCAGTCTTGTTTCGGAACCAGAAACAGTCATTTCGTATTCAGCTGAAAACAACGGGAAGCTAAAGCCTGAAGTAAGCCATTTTTCAAAGATTTAAGAATTATTGGGCCTAGATACTGTTCTTGGCCTACTGTTTTTAAATACAATCGTGCTTTTGAGTCAGTAGAATAAATCGATACCGCGAGAGCATTGTTCGTACGGATAAGCAAAAAGTGTCTCGCTGAGCGCTAATGCTACATGTGCCTTCCGAGTCACGCGTTGGCTTTTAGGAGTAGAATAAATCTATTCCGCGACAGCTTTGTTCGTGCGGGAAAGCGAAAAATGTCTACTCAGTTAGTGGTTTTATGCAGCAAATAGCAGTATTCAACATGCTTTAGGTTGCGGGTGTTAACTCTAGTTTGTGATTGGATAGGCTTGACGTATTTACTTCACTGGCTACTATTGAGAGTGCAGCACGAGTTTCGAGTGTTGTTTAGATACCTGTCGTTGCCAACAAAGGCTATTACGCCGCCAGGACTCGATTAAAGTCTGATCGTCGTTCGTATGATTGCAATTATTTTCTTAATTTTAACAGTTTCGAAATTTCTGGCGATACAGTCGTCTAGAGTGATGAACGGATTCTTGATTGAAACACGAGTGCTTTACGTCATCCGTCAAACGCTACAAAAGTACATTTACCGCCCTAGTCATTTAAGTATTACCTACTGCTCTATACACGCCTTGTCTGAGCTTATCGTTATCAGTTTTAGGGCAAGCACATATTACTGTAAACAAATATTAACAACAGGGGTGTTTATATCGAATAGTCAGTTTGTGTCTGTATTTTAAACTATTTTTATTCATTTTTCTAGAACCAAGCCTTGCTGGATTCAGCCGAGCAACAAGTCATGACGCTGCGGGTTCAGCGGGATGCCTTGCGCAGTGCCGTAGCGGAGCAGAACAAGTTGAGACAGAACTTGGTAAGTAGTTGGAGACATCTTCGGTTGCGGTCCAAAACTCAAGAGTTAACGTGCCGTTTCAGGATTTCAAAATTTTTAGAGTGACGATGGCCGATTGGTGCGAAATGGAGAACATTCGTGTGCTAACGAGACTTGTGTTTGGAGCTCCAACACATGTGATAAATATTCAACGATCCTGACTCTGTACAAGCTAATACATCATTCATTTATCTAAATATAAAAACCATCCAACATTCCGCTGTGTTTGGATCATGTCAAGTTATCGACCATCGATTGATCTTATGTTTTGTCTGTATAAGCATAAGGCAAAGCGTAAGCTTAGCCTGTGTTCACAAATTAAATTTTCAGTTTTTGTGCTACGGTACACATGTCATGTTTTCCCGGCTCTCAAATAGGGGCAAAGCTTGACATATGT
Source organism: Trileptium ribeirensis (assembly GCA_030248225.1). Classification (NCBI taxonomy): domain Eukaryota; kingdom Metazoa; phylum Nematoda; class Enoplea; order Enoplida; family Thoracostomopsidae; genus Trileptium; species Trileptium ribeirensis. Next base: position 15,194 of record JASANE010014022.1, read on the forward strand.
CATAACACAAAAACTGAAAATTTAATTTGGGAGGCAGCACTTTCCTTATGTATACATAAACAAAACATAAAATCAAATCAAATAGTAAACTAACATGATCCAAAAACACAGCATATGGCTTTTTGCTTAAATAAATGGACAACTGTATTAAGTTTGTACAAGTCAGATCATTGATATTTCTCGTGTGTTGGAGCTCCAAACACAGTTCACACACACGAATGTTCTCTCGTTGCGCAGCCGAATCGCCATCGTCACTCTAAGAAAATTTTGAAATTTTTGTGAAACGCGCACGTTAGTTCTTGAGTTTTGGACGACGGAAGATGTACCCAAACTACTACCGAGTTCTGTCTCGATTCTGCTCCGCTACACTCAGAGCCGCTGAAAGCTCCGCAGCGTCATGACTCCTCTCGGCTCGATCGGCGACTTGTAGAAAAATGAATAAAAATAGTTTGAAATGCGGACACAAACTGACTATTCGACTGTCAAAACACCCCCTGTTGTTAATATTTGTTTTTACAGTAATATGTGTTGCACTAAAACTGATAACGATAGGCTCAGAAACAAGCGCGTCGTGGTGGGCATCCATACTTAGAATGACGGGCGGTAAATGTACTTTTTTGTAGCGTTTTTGGCGGGGAAATGGCATTAGGACATTCCCGTGTTTCGATGAGAAAAATTTCCGTTCATCACTCAAATCTAGTGGCCGAAATTTCGAAAGTTGTTAAAATTAAGAAAATAATTGCAATAGCGAACGACGATGAGATGTGGCGCGTAACGTGGTGGCAACAACAGGTTTGTTGTGGGACGGGGCGCTCGAAAACTCGTGCTGCACTCTGGGAATCACCGGTGGGACCAAGCCTACTGCAATCACAAACTAGATTTACCCCGCAACCTAAAGCATGTTGAATACTGTATTTGTGGAGTTCACTGAGTCAACGTTGCTTTCGCGTCAAACTGTAGGCATTATTCTACTCCTAAAAGCCAAAAGGCAGGGCGGGATGTGGCGCTAGCGCTCACCGAGAACACTTTGCTCCTCGTACAAACGATGCTCTCGCGTCTGGAACGGTACTGTGACTGGGAGAGCACGATTGAGAACGGTAGAGGCCCCGGAGAACGGCGCGTTGTAGGCCCAATAATTCTTAAATCTGAAATGGTTTAGTTTCAGGCTTTAGCTTCCCGTTGTATTTTAGGCTGAATTTTGGAAAGTGGTGTTTCTGAGATTTCCGAGAACGGGGGTACTTTTTTGGCAACTGGGCACTGGTATAGGCCCCGTCTCGCTATTTGGCTCAACGTGGTGCCCCCCCACCGTCGCCGTGGAGCAACGTCGGGGTTGTTGGTTTTTGGGTTAGACGGAAAAACATAGTTTCAGTACGTTAAACTTAAAACTTATGTAATGAATAAATTTTAATGGTATTTTGCCTATAAGGTATCGGCAATGATTGGAGCTCAAGATTTGACAGAAAATTGTGCAAACTGGGCTGCCTCGTTGTAGTTTAAAAATTCCCAGAATGGTACAAAGCTGATCTGTATTTACTAGGGTCCCCCATAGAAAACACCAAAAATTGTATCAGACAGATAAAACATTTTGGAAAAAAACAATTCTGAAGCAAATTTTGACAAAATTTCAGATTTTTGCTGTGCAAAAATTAAACAAAATTTTATGTTGCAATTATTTTTGGCCTAGTAGAAAAAATTTACCAAAATTTTGGGAAAAATTTCCCGGAAATCGTTACCAGGTGAATGAAACCGGGCACCTGGTTTTAATTAGGGGGCAGTTTTGAAATGCCAGGGTTTTCAGTTTTGAGTTGGAGATGCAGTTAGGAAAATCGTTTTGTAATTAGTGGTTTCACTGTTGTGAGTTCAATTTTCATCACTTCTTTCGTTGGCGCGCGCGCGCGAGCGCCCTCCGCTGTATTATTGTCCGATGAGTATATTTAACAAAGAAAAGAAAAACCTCAAAATCATTTCTAATTTTATAGATTATTTGCCCGAAGAAACAGTGCAAACAATTTGACCATTAAGATAAATTTATCATTTTTGTGTGTAATATGTAAGTTTGTATGATTGGACCCATAACGACTCCTAAATTGGCATATGATGGCTTTTTTAGGCCGAAATATATACTTTGATTGCTGTGGTCTCGCTAAAAATCGGAGCAACAACGACAAGAGTGAGATATTTGCCAAAAGGAAATAGATGGATGAAGCTATCCGAAGGAGAACCATTTTGAAATATTACTATTTGCCGCTCGGAGCTTCGAATCATCGGCATACATGGATGCCAGCCGGAATCTTTAGTGCTTGACGGTAAACGGAGTGGCTTTTGTAAACATACAACAGAGCAGCGGAGTGGAATGTTATAAATTTCCGTCACAGTGCGAAATTAAACCAAGAGCATGTTACAAAATCGTCACATTTTCAAATATATTGTTAGTGGGAAATTAAAACCCCCGGGTATTTTGTATATTCAGTTCCGAATCTAAAAAAATAAATTGAATTCCACAAATCCGAACACTTGCAAATGCATTTTTATCAAGATGGTTGCGCCTTGGTGTGCCGCTCGATTTGGTGCGAGGTAGTTTTGGTTGGTACTGCGTCTTGCAAAGACAAGAGAGCTGGGCGCCGGGGTCTCGTGCAAGGTCACGCTCCAAAACCGAGCAATTCCGGGACGGGGAAAAATTCTCGTGGTTTTTTGATGGCAAAACGAGAATAGTGCTTAACACTACACAATTTATGTGGAGTAGGCTTCACTCTATAACCGAATGGAAATGCCGCGGAGTTAAGTTCCTGAAAAAGGTTAAGACAGCGGCAGGGAAAACCAAGTAGGTCAAAATGTAATTTCGCGCGCGGTGAGGCGTGAAATGTTCTCTTGAACGTCAGCCCGTGTTGGTAGGCCGCGTGGCAACATTCCCATTTTTAAACGGGTGCAAGGCCCCAAGTTTGGTTTTTTTTTTGGTGCCAAGTTTCAATGAATATTTATCAAATCTGAATGTTACCGTACAGAACATTAAACAAAAAGTACACATTTCTGGTGCATCCCACAGCCCCACGAAAAATCGGATCAACCAGCGGGGTCCCTGCGGCTAAATTTCAAAGTGGTACAGTTT
>JASANE010014024.1:0-74545 GCA_030248225.1 Trileptium ribeirensis
GGTCATTGTATAATATATATTACATATGTTTGGATTACAGGATGAAGCAAAAAACGTGGAAAATTTCACACAAAATTTTTAGACCGGAATTCCGGTTCCGGTTTGGATTTTGTTCTTTGCCGGAACCACAACCGGAACACGATTTTCGCCGGAACCGGAATTCCGGCTTGCTCTGCGTACAGGGATTATCTATCGCCATTGGCATGTCTGTAGATACATCTGGGTTTTCGGATTGAAAAAGTATTTTCTCATTTACCCAAATTCTCACCTGGGGAGAAACAATCTTGCTTACGCACGTTATTGTGACTTGAAGCTTTGACTATTTTTATAAGTGATGTCAAATTTTTACACAACTGGGATTATTTGTAAAACTTGGCAGCCTGTTAGAGAATAGTTACTAAGGAATTTCAGCCATAAATGAATCTGGACAATGGGAGCATTGTTCTCGCAAAAAAAATGCATGCTGCAAGGGTTCAGGAAGTTACCTCTTAGGCCTCGGACCCGACTCCGTGGTCCTGGTGTAACCTCCCCCATGCAAAGATACCACCTTATCGCCCCCCCCCCCGCGCGAGGAAAACTTTAGCAACAATTGGCAAAAACGGGGGATGCATTTTAGCAAAAAGAAAAGGATGTCCTGTTTGGACGGGGGGTTATCAACCCCCGCTTTGGAGGACCTTCGCCCGTGTGCTTCTGATCTCCCGTTGAGGTTTCCCCCCACCCCCCCGGCGCCGCTACCTCCTGAGACCCTCGGTGTCCCAGTATGAAAGGCAAAGTGGTAAAACTCATATTCCTGCATCTTCTTCTTATTTTCACGCTAATACGACTAAATCGGATTATGTAAATCCTAAGTAAAGTAATCGTAAATCGGATTAAATCGTATTGATTCGTAAATCGATAAGCGCTGTATTACACTTCAAATTCAAAGACAATTCAAACTGTAAATTCAAATTATGCGTGTGTAGGCGGATATATGAGTGTAATCAAAATAAAAAACCATAAAAAGCAAAGCTAAAAAAAGAGCTAGAAATATTAAAACAAAGCTGAAAAATATATATGCGAAGTTGTAATTATGAAATAACAGAAACGGCTTAACAAATTATAAAAAATATCGCTTCACATAATAATCCCCCGAAGCCGGGGGGGTCCGACCGACCCCCCCCCCCCCCCAAAAACCGGGGGGCTCCACCCGACCCCCCAAAAACTGGGTGGGGGTTCGACCGACCCCCCCCCCAGAAACTGGGGGGGTCCGACCGACCCCCCCCCAGAAACTGGGGGGTCATGGCATCTCGACCCCCCCAGAAACTGGGGGGGTCAGGCCGAAAACGCCCGTGACATGGAACACGGGTTTATATGTGAGTGCAGGGAAGTGTCATACTCTTCCCTAATGCACTCTTGGTATTACTTATTTTCGTTAAAGAATAACAAATGACAGGTGTGTGCCGACACCATGTCGCTTTCTATTTACAATCTTGGGACAGGTTCAGTATCTCAAAAATATTAAAAGAGCTTACCTTTCAAAGCATTGACCAAAGCTTGAAGCTTAGAGTTAAGCAGTGCTTCTGTAACAGCAGTTTTCCGGGTTTGAGGGCATGGTTTAACCGATATATATTAATTTATTACTGGATTACTGATAGTGAAAAGTACTGAAGTAGCCGAAAATCTTTAATCGAACTGCTAAAGGATTTCAAAATTTCAAATTTCAATGATGATTCTGCAGGTCACGTTTGCGGACAGACGTCTGTGCAGTCAAATAGATGATCTCTTATACGCAGAACCTAAGTAGCATTGTACTAAAAGTTACTTCAGTAACATTGGTTAATATATTCCACACATAATCTTGTTGCTGATAATATTATAATGCTTACTTAATGTAAAATGGCCAAATGAGATGACTTAACAATAGAAATATGTGTAGACGAAGTGTAGATATATAAATACGTATCTACACCGAGATCGATAAAACACATCCAGAGAAGCATTTTGACTTTAAGCCATCGGAGAAACTGATCTGACCACCAGTTGCTAAGTAATAATTAAAAGCTACATATTGAACTATTTTCACTAGCTATGTGATCTTAATTAAATGATACAGGCCATACTACCTACGTAAGTTAGGAATAACTGCTTACCTAAATCTCTGAGTAAGTATTTATAATAACGTAAAATATCATTTCAATAATTAGTATCTTTCAAAAAATTTATCAATGTGAGGTATACCAACTTAGTCTATTTTGAAAATACAGCTTTTAAGACATAATTTAAACGTGAAATCATATGTATCAATTTATGAAACTAAAATACGTAATATCCGAGCGATGATTTGCGTTGAACAAGCCATGGCAAATTAAGAATTTCAAGAACAAATAAGGCAAAAATTGTTAGATCACGAGCGTCAGGCCATATCTTTTCAGGATAGTCAAACATAGTAAAAGGCGAAACTATAAACCAATTTTCTTATCGCAAGCTAATATAACAGTGCATGACAATTGTCCTTTGTTTTATATTTGTCCAAATTTAGTGCACAATGTCTCAAAAAGATGTCATCACCTAACTACATTCCATCGAGTATATGGGTTAGTTGCCGTGTGTTGTAAAGTGGTGAATAACATTGGACTCAGAATCGTGAGGTCAGGTATACGAACATCTATGTCACATAATTTTCTTGGACAAGAGGCAAAACCTACTTGATCCAACGTACCACACGCACGTAAAATGAACACAGGATTGTCCGCAATGGTTAACAGAGTTTTCGTGTCGGAACTTTCCGTGTGTTGTAAAGTGGTGAATAACATTGGACTCAGAATCGTGAGGTCAGGTATACGAACATCTATGTCACATAATTTTCTTGGACAAGAGGCAAAACCTACTTAATCCAACGTACCACACGCACGTAAAATGAACACAAGATTGTCCGCAATGGTTAACAGAGTTTTCGTGTCGGAACTTTCCGTGTGTTGTAAAGTGGTGAATAACATTGGACTCAGAATCGTGAGGTCAGGTATACGAACGTCTATGTCACATAATTTTCTTGGACAAGAGGCAAAACCTACTTAATCCAACGTACCACACGCACGTAAAATGAACACAAGATTGTCCGCAATGGTTAACAGAGTTTTCGTGTCGGAACTTTCACTTGTTCATTACTTGCAGTTCGGCAATTCTGGGTGCTGATGCCACGTAATGGGACATTCAGTAGCCGCAACCCATTGTGACGTGTGGAATTTTCATTGCTTTGAATATAAATACTAAGCTAACAAACATATGAAATTAAATTAGCTAAATCTGGGATTCAATCTATAATAATATACCCGCAAAAACCAAACTTTTGTTAGATATACATATACCAACCTAATTTAAAAATTCAAAATTTAGCCTATTTGAACAAAAAAAATTTAATTATCTTCTAGACTAATCAATCAATCAATTGTTAAAATAAGATTTATTACAATATAATTTATTTCGTTTTTATTGTGCGCAGAAGTTTTGGCTGTCCATCCAAATCTAAGTTTTGTATATGATTCAAAACCAGCGTTGTCCCATGAGTATGACAGACCAAGATTAGGCAACAGTGGTCTAGCTGGTAGGTCATGGCGTAATGTAGGCGTATTTGGCAAAATAAATACTTGAATTTTTTTCAATTTAACCTGAAATTTGTACAATTCTGGTTAAATTGAAAAAACAATTTCAGCTATTTATATTACCAAAGCCAGACCAAAAGGCACCAGTGAACTAGCTGGTAGGTCATGGCGTAATATAGGCATATTTTTTGAGGTGGCCATCTGTATAAAGGTCTGGCTGGCTTTGGCAAAATAAATACTTAAAATTGTTTTTTTTTCAATTTAACCTGAAATTAGTAGAATTGCGGTTAAATTGAAAAATTCAACTATTTATAATACCAAAGCCAGACCAATATAAGGCACCAATGGTCTAGTTGATAGGCTGTGGCGTAATGTAGGCATATTTTTTGAAGTGGCCAGCTGTATAAAGTTCTGGCTTTGGCAAAATAAATGCTTGAATTTTTTTTAAATTTAACCTGAAATTTGTACAATTCTGGCTAAATTGAAAAAAACATTTTCAGCTATTTATATTACCAAAGCGAGACCAAAAGGTACCAGTGGACTAGCTGGTAAGTTGTGGTGTAATGTAGGTATATTTTTGAGGTGACCATATGTATAAAGTTCTGGCTTTGGTAAAATAAATACATGAAATCGTTTTTTTGTTCAATTTAACCGAAATTCTACAATTTCAGGTTTGCGAATAGTAATATTAATAAATCAATATGTTGAATCTGATTACGATATACAAATTTCTGGGGATCGTGTGATCTTTTCGGGTCAATGGTATACTTGAAATTGGATCAACCAATTGTGGACTAGTTAAACTCGTAGTACCAATATGTTGAATGTGGTTACGAATAGAAACGTTAGAAACAATATGTTGAATCTGGTTTACGATATACAAATTTCTTGGGATCGTGTGACCTTTCGGGTCAATGGTATACTTGAAATTGTGTCACCCAATTGTGGGCTAGTTAAACTCGTAGTACAAATATGTTGATTCTGGTTACGAATAGGAACGTTAGAAACAATATGTTGAATCTGGTTTACGACATACTAATTTCTGGGGATCGTGTGATCTTTTCGGGTCAACGGTATACTTGAAATTGGATCACCCAATTGTGGGCTAGTTAAACTCGTAGTACAAATATTTTGAATCTGGTTACAAATAGAAACGTTAGAAACAATATGTTGAATCTGGTTTACGATATACTAATTTTTGGGGATCGTGTGATCTTTTGGGGTCAATGGTATACTTGAAATTAGATCACCCAATTGTGGGATAGTTAAACTCGTAGTACAAATCTGTTGAAACTGGTTACAAATAGAAACATTAGAACCAATATGTTGAATATGGTTTCCGATATACAAATTTCTGGGGATCGTGTGATCTTTTCGGGTCAATGGTATATTTGAAATTGGATCACCCAGTTGTGGGCTTAGTCAAACACGAAGTACAAATTAGAAACATCAATATTTACATGTAAGAGTCATAATTAAAATTAAGTGTAGCGTTTACCGATATTTTATAACGTAGCATTCACAGAGATTTGTCTGCAGTTACTGCACATTGTGGTGAATTTTTGAAAAAGTTGCTGCAGAAACTCTGTCACTTTTAGAAAAAACTGCAACATAAGATGTGTCACTTTTAGAAAAGCTGCTATGGAACTGCTACAGAAACTGTGTCACTTTTATAAATACTGCCATAAACTGTGTCACTTTTATAAATACTCCCACAGAAACTGTGTCACTTTTATAAATACTGCCACAGAAACTGTGTCACTTTTATAAATACTGCCACAGGAACTGTGTCACCTTTATAAATACTGCCACAGAAACTGTGTCACTTTTATAAATACTGCCACAGAAACTGTGTCACTTTTATAAATACTGCCACAGAAATTGTGTCACTTTTATAAATACTGCCACAGAAACTGTGTCACTTTTATAAATACTGCCACAGAAACTGTGTCACTTTTATAAATACTGCCACAGAAACTGTGTCACTTTTAAAAAAACTACTAGGAAAACTGTGTAACTGCTAAGAAACAGTGATACATAATTTTAGTTTCTTTTATAATAAGTAACACAACTTGTATATAGTGACACAGTTCGCGCAAATATGGTAAGAAGCGCTGGGCGGAGACAAGTAGACACTTATTTGCTAAATCGACATGGTTTGAGCACCTACATTCGTGCCGTAGATTTAAATAAAATTGTAGGTGTCCTTGAAAAACTAAAATGAAGTCCCTATTGTATTCAAGTTTTCGTTGCGGAAGCTTAAACGTGAAACTGCAGAATTTGTGTAAATCCTATATAAGGCCGTAGACAACAAGGGGAAATTAACTTGGAAGCCGTGTTTTAGGCTACTGATATCTTTTCAATATTTACATAAACACGTCTGATTCAAAGTATTCGGATTTTGAAATTTTATTTTTGATTATTTTAAAAATTGTTTACTCAAACTCAGTTGCTTGTGAACACTTTAGCTCTAAATTTGAAGAGCTTAATGATCCATCAAACTTCTTTGTGTTTAAGACTTTGATGCACAGTGGATAAAATTGACTCACCGAATATTGCAATACGTATGCAGCAGTTTTTAAAAAAGTGACACTGTTTATGTAGCAGCTTTTTAAAACTTTTGACAACTCTTAGTGAATACACCGCATAAATACGAGGCGAGAGGACAAAACTTACTAATGTGCAATACATGATAGTTGGAATCGTTCAAAGGTTAGCAAAAATAGATACAGTAGAGTTAGCTTATAGTGAAATTGCTTGAAACGAATAAAAAAGTCACTGCTATATCCGCCTATTTTAACATAGGCAATTTAGCCGGAAAACAACTAATATTTGAGTGCAATAGATAGCTGGAATCGTTCAAAGGTTAGCAAAAATAGATACAGTAGAGTTAGCTTATAGTGAAATTGCTTGAAACGAAGAAAAAAAGTCACTGCTATATCAACCTATTTTACATAGGCAATTTAGAGAGAACACAACTAATATTTGAGTGCAGTAGATAGTTGGAATCGTTCAAAGGTTAGCAAAAATAGATACCGTAGAGTGAGCTTATAGTGAAATTGCTTGACACGAATAAAAAAGGCACTGCTATATCAACCTATTTTACATAGGCAATTTAGAGAGAACACAACTAATATTTGAATGCAGTAGATAGTTGGAATCGTTCAAAGGTTAGCTAAAATTGATACAGTATAGTGAGATTATAGTAAAATTGCTTTGAAACGAATAAAAAAGTCACTGCTATATCAACCTGTTTTAACATAGGCAATTTAGTCACAACATAACTAATATTTGATTGCAATTTTCGCTATAAGCATAATCTATTCTAACCACACTCCACTATATAAACAAATTATTTGCTTACTGCATATATAGTTCTACTCAATTGACGTAGCCATTTTACAGAATTGAGTGTCATATGTCTTTATCGCTATGCCGTTTCAAAGCCCAAATGTTTCGAGTTAGCAGCACTAAATAAGATTAAGTAAGTATTCGAAAATATCCAAACCCAGAAATTGGATGTGTCCCGAACCTGAAACAAATTGTTTATATCTGATTTTCGCACACGCTACAACACTTAGGTAGGTTGACCTTAGCCACAATTCAATCAATGTATCTTATTATGGATATATGATTCTGAGTTTGAGCTAAATAATTATAATACAATTACCCGTATTGTGTGGCCCGGTTTGTCCAGTCCCCAAATTGAATATTTTTAATTTTTAAATTTGATAATCAAACATTATTATATATTCTGTTTCTGAAACCGCTACCGAAATCATAATTCTACCGTCGCCGTACAAACAATAATATATCAATTTATGACAAAAAATAATTGTTGTTATAATGTTTATATTCAGCATAAAATGAGTATTCATGCAGCGCAAGAGTATTTTTTAAAAACATAATTGTAACCAGACCAACGTTCGACTTTATGTTGATATCTTCCAAGTATTTTGTATAAACTCTAAATATTACGCGTAAAACGTGTTAGTCGGATTTTTGTCCGTCAGGTTTTGACGCAATACTCGCTCATACCAAAATAACATTTACCAGAGTGACTGGGTTCTTAGTGACTCTAAAGCTCGAGGCATAACCTAAGCTAAGTCCTTTATATGAGTCCGATGCTAAGTCTATGCGAGTAATTCGATGGGCTACGACTTCCCGAACCCCCCACGAAGCTGGTATTACTTCGAACCATACAACGTATGTCCTATATCACATACAAGAGAAAAGTATTAAAATTTGCAATTTGTGTTATACAAGTTTTATATTCCGTGCGTTCTCTGATTTCATAGAGTTTCTCGAGTTCTATTTTAGATTCCACGTTTTACAACCTATATAAGCTCAAGAGTGCATTTTCGAACCTAATCAAAAGCCTTAAAAAGTACCCTTCGTGTTGCCATGATGTTTTGGTCATCATTAATTCTTTCTGAGCACTTACAGAATTCTTGGCGCACCTGTAGCACTCTTTGGGTACTTTTTAGTATACGTAAGGTATATTCAGTATTTTTCGAAAACGTTGAGTCAAAAGTCCTCATCGTGCTCCTCTGCTTTTTTGGGCATGATTAGCTATTCTTAGCACATACAGAATTCTCGGGGCAACTGTAGCACTCTCCTGGTACTTTTTAGTATACGTAAGGTATATTAAGCATCTTTTCTGAAAACGCTCAGCTCAAAAGTCCTCATCGTGCTCCTCTGCTTTTTTGGGCATGATTAGTGATTCCTGAGCACATACAGAATTCTTGGGGCACCTGTAGCACTCTTTGGGTACTTTTTAGTATACGTAAGGTATATTCAGTATTTTTCGAAAACGTTGAGTCAAAAGTCCTCATCGTGCTCCTCTGCTTTTTTGGGCATGATTAGTGATTCCTGAGCACATACAGAATTCTTGGGGCACCTGTAGCACTCTTTGGGTACTTTTTAGTATACGTAAGGTATATTCAGTATTTTTCGAAAACGTCCAGTCAAAAGTCCTTTTCGTGCTCCTCTGCTTTTTTGGTCATGATTAGTGATTCCTGAGCACATACAGAATTCTTGGGGCACCTGTAGCACTCTTTGGGTATGTTTTAGTATCCGTAAAGTATATTAAGTATTTTTCGAAAACGTTCAGTCAAAAGTCCTCTTCGTGCTACTCTGCTTTTTTGGGCATGCTTAGCGATTCCTGAGCACATACAGAATTCTTGGCGCACCTGTAGCACTCTTTGGGTACTTTTTAGTATACGTAAGGTATATTCAGTATTTTTCGAAAACGTCCAGTCAAAAGTCCTCTCCTCTTAGTCCTTGGTCCTCTGCCAATTGGGATGATAGCATAATAGTATTCCTGAACACATAATAATTCTTGATTGGGCAACTTTTGGGTTTCGCTAAGCAATCCTTCAGGTATATTCATGTTCTTTTCGAAAACATGCAGTCAAAAATTTTGCCATGTCCTCTTTGCGCTCCCCTGATTTTTGGGCATGATTCGTGCTCCCTGCGCATTTTTAGAATTCTCGGTACACCTGTAGCACTCTTTTGGTATTTTTAGTATCCGTTAAGTATATTCAGTATTTTTCGAAAACGTTCAGATTCGTCTAGTACTTGTAATTGTTTCCGGACACCAAAACAATCGAAACTGACACTGAAGTCTCAACGTATACGTAACCAAGTTCAGTTGTATATGATCGAATATCATTGACGCACCTAGACCTTTGATTTGAAAGCCTTTTAAAGTAATGGTAAAGTTTCGATGTCTTAATTTACATTATAATGGCAGTGTTGATTAAGCGACTTTCGGCTGGAGGTCATAGTCACATTCCGAAATTTGGCTGAGTTGTTTTTAACAGTGATAGTCCAGATCATCCTCTCGTTTCGCTCTTTTATCTGAATAAAATATTGTGGATCATGTGGGTTTTTATATAACGGGAACAACCGTAGGTACATGATAAGCACTGCTATTCGTTGGGAACATGGGTGAAAATTGGAGTATAAAATATTGGGTTTCAATTTTCGAGAGTGAAGTCAGAGACGTTTCTTCAACTTTGATATTTGTAATTGGAAGGGCCTGACAAGCTTACCGACTTGTGTATGTATATAGCAGGTAGTCTAAACGATTATTTGGTCCAAGTGCAATAAAATATCAAAATTGTTTAAATTTCAAAATTTCCAACATTTATATATGTGCTTTATATATACTCCAAAAATATTAATCATTTACAGCAAAGTACCTAACAGCCGTAAATCCTGGTGAAGGATCTCCTTTAAAACATTCACTTCTTACAATGTACGCAGTCGTTTCATGTAAGCTAGTCATTGAAGACAAGTTAGAGTAAATTTCCTTAGTTCATCTACAAACAGATCTAATTTTGATAACTTTGGAATCAGCTCACGCTATAGCGGTTGGAGCATTACATCAAATAATTGCTCGGTGTTTAAAATCATTCAATTTTATTTATAATACAATACAATACAAATTTTATTCAGTTCCTATGGTACTTACATTTACTGCAATGCTTTGCTTCTGAAACGGGTTTGTAAAAGGGCTTATAAAACTTAGTTACTCAAAAAATTCAGTTACTTACAATATTTTTTATAAACATGGCTGCTGCGCATGTTCTATAACGCCGCGTCGAGTTGATTTAAATGGTATCAGAATTAATGGTAAGATTGACGGCTTTTAGACTAAGAAAAATAACAGCAAAAATCATAGAAGTTTCTTCACCATAAAAGATTTTTTAGCCCAAACCAAGCCGAGGAGTGTAACAATATATCTTTGAATACAGCTTAGTGTAGGGAGTTGGAAGACTTAGTGTTATGTTTAGCATAAGGTACCTAGGCTTAGATTAAGGCTTAGACATCGACTTACTATACCGAGGGCGGTACAGCCGGCATATAGCTCAGGCACCTCAGGTTAAACCTGACCTGTATTCCTAGGTCAGGTTTACCCTTGTAACCTGGTCAGCAAGTGATTGGCTACACCCTTGGGTTTACTGAAATATTTCGACAAAAATCTAAATCTTTTTAAACATAGACAAGTCAGGTTTGTCGTGTTGCATATCGGATATACAGTTGACGGCACAGCCAGCATATACCTCACACACTTCAGCTTGAATTTGGCTCATATTGCTACAGTCAACAGCAAGCGGTTGGCTTCACCCTTGGGTTTATTGAAATTTTTCGACAAAAATCTAAATCGTTTTAAACATAGACAAGTCAGGTTTCTCGTGTTGCATATCGGTATGCAGTTGACGGCACAGCCAGCACATAGCTCACACGCTTCAGCTTGAATTTGGCTATATTGCTACAGTCAACAGCAAGCGGTTGGCTTCACTATTGAGTTTATTGAAAATTTTCGACAAAAATCTAAATCGTTTTAAACATAGACAAGTCAGGTTTGTCGTGTTGGATATCGGATATACAGTTGACGGCACAGAAGGCATATAGCTCACGCACCTCAGCTTGAATTTGGCTCACATTGCTACAGTCAACAGTAAGCGATTGGCTTCACCCTTGGGTTTATTGAAATTTTTCGACAAAATTCTAAATCTTTTTAAACATAGACAAGTCAGGTTTGTCGTGTTGCATATCGGATATACAGTTGACGGCACAGCCAGCATATAGCTCACACACTTCAGCTTGAATTTGGCTCATATTGCTACAGTCAACAGCAAGCGGTTGGCTTCACCCTTGGGTTTATTGAAATTTTTCGACAAAAATCTAAATCGTTTTAAACATAGACAAGTCAGGTTTGTCGTGTTGGATATCGGATATACAGTTGACGGCACAGAAGGCATATAGCTCACGCACCTCAGCTTGAATTTGGCTCACATTGCTACAGTCAACAGCAAGTGATTGGCTACACCCTTGGGTTTACTGAAATATTTCGACAAAAATCTAAATCTTTTTAAACATAGACAAGTCAGGTTTGTCGTGTTGCATATCGGATATACAGTTGACGGCACAGCCAGCATATAGCTCACACACTTCAGCTTGAATTTGGCTCATATTGCTACAGTCAACAGCAAGCGGTTGGCTACACCCTTGGGTTTACTGAAATATTTCGACAAAAATCTAAATCTTTTTAAACATAGACAAGTCAGGTTTGTCGTGTTGGATATCGGATATACAGTTGACGGCACAGAAGGCATATAGCTCACGCACCTTAGCTTGAATTTGGCTCACATTGCTACAGTCAACAGCAAGCGATTGGCTTCACCCTTGGGTTTATTGAAATTTTTCGACAAAATTCTAAATCTTTTTAAACATAGACAAGTCAGGTTTGTCGTGTTGCATATCGGATATACAGTTGACAGCACAGCCGCATATAGCTCACACACTTCAGCTTGAATTTGGTTCATATTGCTACAGTCAACAGCAAGCGGTTGGCTTCACCCTTGGGTTTATTGAAATTTTTCGACAAAAATCTAAATCGTTTTAAACATAGACAAGTCAGGTTTCTCGTGTTGCATATCGGATATACAGTTGACGGCACAGCCGGCATATAGCTCACACACCTCAGCTTGAATCTGGCTCATATTGCTACAGTCAACAGCAAGCGGTTTGCCACAGCCTTGGATTTATTGAAATTTTTCGGCAAAAATCTAAATCTTATTAAACATAGACAAGTCAGATTTGTCGTGTTGCGTATCGGATATACAGTTGACGGCACAGCCGGCATATAGCTCACACACCTCAGCTTGAATCTGGCTCATATTGCTACAGTCAACAGCAAGCGGTTTGCCACACCCTTGGATTTATTGAAATTTTTCGGCAAAAATCTAAATCTTATTAAACATAGACAAGTCAGATTTGTCGTGTTGCATATCGGATATACAGTTGACGGCACAGCCAGCATATAGCTCACACACAGCAGATTGGATTTGGCTCATATTGCTACAGTCAACAGCAAGCGGTTTGCTTCACCATTGAGTTTAATGAAATTTTTCGACAAAAATTTAAATATTTTTAAACATAGACAAGTCAGGTTTGTCGTGTTGCATATCGCATATGCAGTTGACGGCACAGCCAGCATATAGGTCACACACCTCAGCTTGAATTTGGCTCATGTTGCTACAGTCAACTGCGAGCGGTTTGCCACACCCTTGGATTTATTGAAATTTGTCGACAAAAAAATCTCTTTAAGCGTAGACAAGTCAGGTTTATCGTGTTGCATATCAGAATATAGTCAGCCATTTTAAACAGCTACTGTATAGTAACATTGAAAATATATTTAGTTGTATTTGCGATATATCCATATGGTATTAATCAATTAACTGAGTATAAGTGAAACTAATCTAATTTATTGGGTCCCCAAGATAGTATATCATACAGTACGATATCATGAACTTTTTAAGATTTATATAACTATTTTATAATGTTATAACAAGTGAGTAAATACTTCGACCTCAATTCTTGTAGAAATTATACTTTTATTTGTAATATAGTATTATTAACAACGTTTTATACAAATAAATGTGAATGATAAATTTAAATAATCTATAATATATATAAATAATATAGTATAATTAATACAATAATATAATAAACATAAATATATATGTTGTTATTATATGAATGGAAAACAAACATTCAATGAGACGTAAGATTACGTCTGTATTATGTATTTAAGTAATAGGTTGTTTAAATAAACTGGAAATAAAATAAGAATAAAAGAATACAAATTAAATTAATTCAATAAATCAAAAAATATTATAATAATTAATAAAAAAATAAATGATTAGATAAATACATTGCTTAACTGATTAAATTCATTTATAAAATGATACGTCGCCGAATGCTGTCTCCAAGTAAAGGGACGTCTCGCAATCGACACGAGCGTTTAAGTCGTCCAAAGAGCTTACCAAGGATGTTATTTCTTATGACAAACTCGAAACGGTAAGTTGACGCAATAGAGCTTTGTATATTTTTTCACCGAGTACTGTCTCCAAGTAAATGGACGTCTCGCAATCGACATGGGCGTTTAAGTCGTCCAAAGAGCTTACCAAGTATGTTATTTCTTATGACAAACTCGAAACGGTAAGTTGCCGCAATAGAGCTTTGTATATTTTTTCACCGAGTACTGTCTCCAAGTAAATGGACGTCTCGCAATCGACACGGGCGTTTAAGTCGTCCAAAGAGCTTACCAAGGATGTTATTTCTTATGACAAACTCGAAACGGTAAGTTGCCGCAATAGAGCTTTGTATATTTTTTCACCGAGTACTGTCTCCAAGTAAATGGACGTCTCGCAATCGACACGGGCGTTTAAGTCGTCCAAAGAGCTTACCAAGAATGTTATTCCTTATGACAAACTCGAAACGGTAAGTTGCCGCAATAGAGCTTTGTATATTTTTTCACCGAGTACTGTCTCCAAGTAAATGGACGTCTCGCAATCGACACGGGCGTTTAAGTCGTCCAAAGAGCTTACCAAGGATGTTATTTCTTGTGACAAACTCGAAACGGTAAGTTGCCGCAATAGAGCTTTGTATATTTTTTCACCGAGTACTGTCTCCAAGTAAATGGACGTCTCGCAATCGACACGGGCGTTTAAGTTGTCCAAAGAGCTTACCAAGGATGTTATTTCTTGTGACAAACTCGAAACGGTAAGTTGCCGCAATAGAGCTTTGTATATTTTTTCACCGAGTACTGTCTCCAAGTAAATGGACGTCTCGCAATCGACACGGGCGTTTAAGTTGTCCAAAGAGCTTACCAAGGATGTTATTTCTTATGACAAACTCGAAACGGTAAGTTGCCGCAATAGAGCTTTATTTATTTACTCACCGAGTACTGTCTCCAAATAAACTGACGTCTCGCAATCATCATGAGCGTTTAAGTCGTCCAAAGAGCCTACCAAGGATGTTATTTCTTATGACAAACTCGAAATGGTAAGTTGCCGCAATAGACTTATATAACCGTTGGGTTGAAAACCATAGGTCACATCAACCATTAATTCGCCCGCCGCTGCTGCTTTAGTTTGAAGTGTTTGATAGAATCACCATAATTACGCATACAAAATTGCGCAAAGTTGTCGCTTTGTGCCAGTGACTAGAAGCCCACGATAGTCTCTTTTTATTGGGTTCAGCAAATTGGGAATGCACCTTCAAAATTCAACTTTCACGACTACTAATTAAAATTTGGAATATTGTTTATTTTATACTCTAATTATTTTGCTAGCTCAAAATATATTTATATTCTGTTATTATATAATTTTTTTAACCAAACTGCGTTTTTCATCCCAACGGTAACAGCGTAGCATCTAGGATATATTTAAACAGTAAAGTTTCTTTGTGAAAATTATGAAATAAAGATTAAATTTGTGTAAAAACATACATAAATAACCACAACAGTAAAAACGTCATTTCTACGTATTTGTACAATTTTACTTACAAATATCTAGTTGTTTGAACAATTTATAGAAATGTGTAATTTTGTAAATTATGTCAATTTGAACAATCTATAGAAATGTGTAATTTTGTAATTTATGTCAATTTGAACAATTTATAGAAATGTGTAATTTTGTAATTTATGTCAATTTGAACAATTTATAGAAATGTGTAATTTTGTAATTTATGTCAATTTGAACAATTTATAGAAATGTGTAATTTTGTAATTTATGTCAATTTGAACAATTTATAGAAATGTGTAATTTTGTAATTTATGTCAATTTGAACAATTTATAGAAATGTGTAATTTTGTAATTTATGTCAATTTGAACAATTTATAGAAATGTGTAATTTTGTAATTCATGTCAATTTGAACAATTTATAGAAATGTGTAATTTTGTAATTTATGTCAATTTGAACAATTTATAGAAATGTGTAATTTTGTAATTTATGTCAATTTGAACAATTTATAGAAATGTGTAATTTTGTAATTTATGTCAATTTAGCCCAAATTTGTGTTAGTTTTAAGTTTCAAGCATTTATTTGCTCAGTTTATGTATCAGGTTGTGAATTTATACAAATATTTGGACAATTCGCGTCAGCTTAATAATAATGTCATTTTTATATATTCATGCAGTTTTTCTCAATACATAAATATAAAATGTCTAACTATTTGCATAATTTATGTAAATGTCTTATTTTAAACGTTTTGGGCATTCTGAGCAATCTTGTGTTATTAGTTTTCAGTCTCAAACATGTTTTCCAGGCGACTCCTATTCGCAATTCGTCGTTACAGAAACTAACAACACATTTGGCACAAAAAATCCAGTAAATATCCATTTACTCGTTTTGATTTGACGGATACTACTAGATGCTCCGCTGAGACCGTTAGGTTTGTAGCACTAATCTAATTTTACTTAGCAAAAATTATGTTAATACGTTTATGCAAATGGAAACGAAACTGTCGGGCAGCATTGAAGAGACCAATGAATGTCATCGTATTTACGTAATGAAACATTTTATAAATATAAAAAATTTGCATTCCCTGAAATCGGGTTCCACCCCTGCTCTTGAATTTAGCTCGGTCACCCTAAAATGGATGTCTATCACATGGTCCCATTGGTTGTAGTTAGTCGCAATTAATCAATTAAATGATTGCAAAATTAGGAGCAGTCAATTAATTGGGCCAACTAATTGCAATAATTTTTCATCAGTTAATTTTTACACCTTCTGTAGATGTGTGTCTTTATGTTATATACAGTTATAAATTTTGAGATTTATTTATAAATATTATATAGTTTTATATTTATTTATTATAAACTTGTGTATACAATATGTTTATATATGTATATTACCGGTATACACACTTATTATAAAATATACACAAAGATATGTGTATAATTATAGCATTACTTATTGTATTAGTTAAAGCATTGAAACGCGTGTATTTCGCATATTTCTGACTCCGAGCATTTTTGCACTGAATAAATTTACACGTCATGCGTATCACCAGAGTAAATATTGTATCTTCAGTGCAACTGCTGGTCTGATCAAACACAATATTTTATATGAAATTTCAATTTTTACCCCGGATTATTGTATTAGTAATGTTAATGTTTATTTTTTACATCTATACAAATAATATGATGTATTTCGAAATTTTGAAAATTAATGATATGCCACGAACATTGAACTGATGACTGAGATCGTTGGGTTTCAGCGTCGTTGCTTTTATAAATATTGGCTAGACAGTACAAAGCATGAATAATACATAAATAAAGCGATGCTTATAGTTTACTAGATGCTGCGCAGAGATCGTTGGGTTTAATCAGCAGCGGTCGTAGTAAAGGAAGCCTGTCAGTAGGCAGTTAGTCGCTCCCAGGGAACAAGCTTTACCCCACATGGACCGCTTCTACCGTAAAGATTCCGCACCCGTACCCGGTCGGATTATATTATTTCGACGTTGTTACGATTAGCCGAAAATGTTGTCTATACTTTTGTGACTGCTAACACAATCAAGAATTTGGATTAGTTATTGGAGATCACAGACACGATGACAACTATCGCAGCATTTAGTCTGATTCTGGGCCAGAAAATGTTTTCAGTCTTTATATCGCACCCTAACCAGTATAACTAACAAAATGAACACAACAATATTTTTTGAACATTTTTAACTCTATCAATGGATCTATCCTTAAACATCTCAGTAATCATTTGTCATAAGTACATTTTCTGAGTCGTCTCGATGAGCTGAGTCGATTGTTACTTAAAAACTAATGGATTCCAGGACTAGAATGACAGCAAAAGGCAAGACCCTACCTAGCGACTTTAGTTTGTATTAAATTGATCAGTTTCTTCTTGAGCAAATATTTAACATATACTAAACTAATGGTGGAGGACATTGGAAGGGGATCCCCCCAGCTTACATTTACAACAATTTTTTTAAGATGCAACCGCCAGATCTTATATTGAGCTGACCCCCGTAACGCGTAGGTGCTCCTTCCCTGCTAAAATCATTCGACTACGGTCCTGATTATTTACATGTTTGCAGTGTATTATGACATTTTTTTATGTATTTTATTTCAAAAACGCCGACATAGAAACGGAAAGAGAGGTCTTGGTTTCAAATTGTGAAATTTGGGACATCGATAATTGTTACCGGTTTTGTGTACCACATCGTGCCATTGTGTTTTTTAATAGATCCAAGAATCAAATCAGACTAAATAATTTCTTTCATTAAAACCGTATAAAAACATAGAAATTTATACATATACTTTAAAACAAAATAAAATAAAATGTATATATTTTTGTTTATTTATATTACTAATGTGTACTTTCCTGTACGACTGTCCATTTCTGAAATTTTATACAATTGCAAAATTATTTTTTATGTAGACATTGACATAGAATCATGATGAGCCGGTCGTAAAGAAGCTATTTTTTTTGGTTTTAAACGCTAAGCTTTTGTAGGAATGGTAGATGTCCGCTCTATTCTTGTATGATCATACATGGACCGAGGTCCGAAGTTCAAGGTGGCTCATGGGTCGTCTCCTTCCAGAAGAAGGTCCGGGATTTTCAGGAGGGGTGGGCGCTGCGGCGCCTTCGCCATCGCGAGAAAGACCTATAGGTTCAGTGCCTGGACGACACGAGCGGAGTAGGGTCACCTGACAGAAGAGAGAGGAGCTGGGAGTTTGCGGGGAGATCCTCAACGTCAAGGAATGTAATCCACAACCCCACCATGAGCATGTATGATCATGATCATGGATTCTGGCTTCGCTCAGACGATATGCACCGATGTTGCTAAACAATACATGCTGACAATCCGAGATCTTAGGGAAGGGTGGTAGCCTGATGGGCGGGGGGTCGCCTCGTTGGAGTGGTTGAGGCCTTTCGGCTTTAGGTCGTCAGGAGGGTGATGACTTAAACTTGATAACCCGTCCGCCCTAATTTTTGCGAAATTTCCCCAATTTTAGTTAAATTGTTTTCCGTCTATTTTTGAAAACATTTTACGCGCTCATTTGGCACGCGGGGCCACGGGATTGGAACACGGTGTCCTGCGGAGCATCATGGGGTAGGGTGGTACTTTTAAGAGGGGTAAACCTGGGTATCTTGGTGTCCGAGGCCTCAGGGGTAGCCCCACCGACCCCTTGCATTGGCATGTATGAGCTAAACATACAAATATAGCAGCTACGTGAACGCCAAGTGAAGCATTCTTTTTCGCCAAAACGTGCCGATAGTTAGAAATGTTACCTCTGAAAATGCTGGTTTCAGGTGGATGAAATGAGCCAAGTGAAGCATTCTTTTTCGCCAAAACGCGTACTGCGGATGATTAGAAATGTTGCCTCTGAAAATGTTGGTTTCAGGTGGATGAAATGAGCCAAGTGGGGCATTCTTTTTCGCCAAAACGCGTACTGCGGATGGTTAGAAATGTTGCCTCTGAAAATGTTAGTTTCAGGTGGATGAAATGAGCCAAGTGAAGCATTCTTTTTCGCCAAAACGCGTACTGCGGATGGTTAGAAATGTTGCCTCTGAAAATGTTGGTTTCAGGTGGATGAAATGAACCAAATGAAGCATTCTATTTCGCCAAAACGCGTACTGCGGATGGTTAGAAATGTTGCCTCTGAAAATGTTGGTTTCAGGTGGATGAAATGAGCCAAGTGACGCATTCTTTTTCGCCAAAACGCGTACTGCGGATAGTTAGACATGTTGCCTCTGAAAATGCTGGTTTCAGGTGGATGAAATGAGCCAAGTGACGCATTCTTTTTCGCCAAAACGCGTACTGCAGATAGTGAGACATGTTGCCTCTGAAAATGTTGGTTTCAGGTGGATGAAATGAGTCAGCCTGACGGGAATACGTATTAGAAACAGTCGTCGATGGATCCATTGAACAGAGATTTCCAATTTTATGTCCAAATGGGTGTCATAGGATGACGCGGTTGATTTTATCATTTTTTCATCATTTGCCCTATTATTGGGAGATAAATTCCTGTTCCTGTTATTACACTTTAACTATTGTATATAATTTCGGAACGTAGGGGGTTGGAAAGACAAGACGGCAGTGCGATATGGGGAAGGGTGTAGAACGGACGTTGGGATGATAAGTCGAAAAAGGAAATTTCTCTCTTCCCAGCTACATCAGGACAGATGCCACAAAAACGACTGCGTCATCTTACAACACATATGATGTAGTGTGACATAAAGGATCAGAGTCTTCTTGGAAGATCTATATTGGACTCGTGGACTTAGATATTGGTAAGAACGATGGTTTCCCTAATTTTGGCTTTACAAGAGTGAAACGAGCCAAGCCTGACTGGTGGGTATCGCAGCTATTGGCCTATCTCGAATCTGTGTCCTTCTTAATTCAGGTTTTAGGAAAATCGACCCACAACCGAAATAAAATAGCAAATATTCTTGGAACATGGTATGAGATTATATTTTCAGGTTTGATACCTGACCTGACCTGATACTTTAGTGAAGCATGCTGGCTTTGCTATGCCTACTACATCGGTAGCCTGAGTCGCAAATTTAGTTTAGTTTTTTAAAACCTTTTGAAGCCAAGGAATATACGTTTTGTGAAGTCGGCTTCTTTCAATTTAGAGCTTATAGCAGGGCTGGCCAATGTGACCTTTAGAGACCGAAGTATAATGCATGCCATGCCGTTCTCGATATACTAAGCATAAGCCTTAGTTTTAGCCTAAGCAAAGGTTCCTATATTGAGCCATGTACTAAGCCTAAGCCTAAGTCGTGTTCTTTTTTCTAACGTTATAACGTCCGGCCCCTAAAGGTGACATGGGCCGCAGGGCTTATAACGAGCCCCAGTAGTGTCAATGGCTCGTCTTTTACCCCAGTCTGAACGTGACTTTTGCCTACCCACAAATTATCTCACTAGCGACTTATCCATTGGCGCAGTGCACCATTCAAAAGTGTGGTGAAGTGGGGGAAGGGTTGGCGCGGTGCTTTTCGCGAACAATGGCAGGGACACTCAGCACCCCCTCATTCTGCGTGCTGTGGCCCTGTAGTTAACCTTACTACTCTACCAATACGATTTTAGAACTGTGTGTTGTTATAGCAATAACGTAATCCGTTGGCGCAGTACCCACTCAAAATAGGGGGAGGTGACTGCTACCTAGAGGACGTATAACGGAGGCCTTGTTTTGACGAACAATGGTGGGACACCCGGCAGCCACCCGCCTCATCGGGCGTGCCATGCCCTATACTCATCGTTACTACTGCCAATTTAATTTTAGAACTGCGTGTCGTAATGTATATTTATTGTTGCATAACATGCCCTTTATGTAAAAGAATGATGTTAAAAAGCATTGTGAAATTTGAATAGAATGTATTCGACAGTGTTGAGATAAGCCATGATAAATTTCTTTAGGTTTAGGCTTCTTTAAAACATTGTCTATTAGGTTCTGGTAGCTGAATTTCTGTATGTGAAAAAAATATATTCTTATTTTTAATATTATATGCGTAAGCGTTCAAATTATATTGAAGGTTAATTAGGTTGAATTTTTTATTGAAATTATCTAATAAATTAACCGCGATTCTGGGGGAAATGTTTCTTGGGTTTAACCATATACATACCCCTGATCGGAACAAATGTCATCCGTTTACAACAATAACAACGTAATCTTCGAGTGCATTTGCATCATGCTGGTCTGAAGTTGGTTAGTATAACCACGAGCCGACGATTCTCTGCGCTGCAGAAGAGTAGATCAGTCTTCAGTGGTGTGGAGTATCATCGGTTCGTGGTATAACGAACGACTCTGTTTCGTTTATCAGGAATCCCACTTTCACAATACGAGGGATTGCAATCGTGCTTTTTTAAGTTGGTTAGTATATAACCACGAGCCGACGATGCTCTGCGCTGCAGAAGAGTAGATCAGTCTTCAGTGGTGTGGAGTATCATCGGTTCGTGGTATAACGAACGACTCTGTTTCGTTTATCAGGAATCCCACTTTCACAATACGAGGGATTGCAATCGTGCTTTTTTAAGTTGGTTAGTATATAACCACGAGCCGACGATTCTCTGCGCTGCAGAAGAGTAGATCAGTCTTCAGTGGTGTGGAGTATCATCGGTTCGTGGTATAACGAACGACTCTGTTTCGTTTATCAGGAATCCCACTTGCGCAATACGAGGGATTGCAATCGTGCTTTTTTAAGTTGGTTAGTATATAACCACGAGCCGACGACTCTCTGCGCTGCAGAAGAGTAGATCAGTCTTCAGTGGTGTGGAGCATCATCGGTTCGTGGTATAACGAACGACTCTGTTTCGTTTATTAGGAATCCCACTTTCACACTACGAGGGATTGCAATCGTGCTGATTTGAAGTTGGTTAGTATATAACCACGAGCCGACGATTCTCTGCGCTGCAGAAGAGTAGATCAGTCTTCAGTGGTGTGGAGTATCATCGGTTCGCGGTATAACGAACGACTCTGTTTCGTTTATCAGGAATCCCACTTTCACAATACGAGGGATTGCAATCGTGCTTTTTGAAGTTGGTTAGTATAACCACGAGCCGACGATTCTCTGCGCTGCAGAAGAGTAGATAAGTCTTCAGTGGTGTGGAGTATCATCGGTTCGTGGTATAACGAACGACTCTGTTTCGTTTATCAGGAATCCCACTTTCACAATACGAGGGATTGCAATCGTGATTTTTGAAGTTGGTTAGTATATAACCACGAGCCGACGATTCTCTGCGCTGCATAAGAGTAGATCAGTCTTCAGTGGTGTGGAGCATCATCGGTTCGTGGTATAACGAACGACTCTGTTTCGTTTATCAGGAATCCCACTTTCACAATACGAGGGATTGCAATCGTGCTTTTTGAAGTTGGTTAGTATAACCACGAGCCGACGATTCTCTGCGCTGCAGAAGAGTAGATCAGTCTTCAGTGGTGTGGAGCATCAACGGTTCGTGGTATAACGAACGACTCTGTTTCGTTTATTTGGAATCCCACTTTCACAATACGATTAATTGTCATTGTGCTGCTCTGAAGTTGGTTAGTATAACCACGAGCCGACGATTCTCTGCGCTGCATAAAAGTAGATAGTCTTCAGTGGTGTGGAGCATCATAGGTTCGTGGTATAACGAATGACTCTGTTTCGTTTATTAGGAATCCACTTTCACAATACGAGGGATTGCAATCGTGCTTTTTTAGGTCGGTTAGTATATAACCACGAGCCGACGATTCTCTGCGCTGCAGAAGAGTAGATCAGTCTTCAGTGGTGTGGAGTATCATCGGTTCGTGGTATAACGAACGACTCTGTTTCGTTTATCAGGAATCCCACTTTCACAATACGAGGGATTGCAATCGTGCTTTTTTACGTTGGTTAATATATAACCACGAGCCGACGATTCTCTGCGCTGCAGAAGAGTAGATCAGTATTCAGTGGTGTGGAGTATCATCGGTTCGTGGTATAACGAACGACTCTGTTTCGTTTATCAGGAATCCCACTTTCACAATACGAGGGATTGCAATCGTGCTTTTTTAAGTTGGTTAGTATATAACCACGAGCCGACGATTCTCTGCGCTGCAGAAGAGTAGATCAGTCTTCAGTGGTGTGCAGTATCATCGGTTCGTGGTATAACGAACGACTCTGTTTCGTTTATCAGGAATCCCACTTTCACAATACGAGGGATTGCAATCGTGCTTTTTTAAGTTGGTTAGTATATAACCACGAGCCGACGATTCTCTGCGCTGCAGAAGAGTAGATCAGTCTTCAGTGGTGTGGAGTATCATCGGTTCGCGGTATAACGAACGACTCTGTTTCGTTTATCAGGAATCCCACTTTCACAATACGAGGGATTGCAATCGTGCTTTTTTAAGTTGGTTAGTATATAACCACGAGCCGACGATTCTCTGCGCTGCAGAAGAGTAGATCAGTCTTCAGTGGTGTGGAGTATCATCGGTTCGTGGTATAACGAACGACTCTGTTTCGTTTATCAGGAATCCCACTTTCACAATACGAGGGATTGCAATCGTGCTTTTTTAAGTTGGTTAGTATATAACCACGAGCCGACGATTCTCTGCGCTGCAGAAGAGTAGATCAGTCTTCAGTGGTGTGGAGTATCATCGGTTGGCGGTATAACGAACGACTCTGTTTCGTTTATCAGGAATCCCACTTTCACAATACGAGGGATTGCAATCATGCTTTTTGAAGTTGGTTAGTATATAACCACGAGCCGACGATTCTCTGCGCTGCATAAGCGTAGATCAGTCTTCAGTGGTGTGGAGCATCATCGGTTCGTGGTATAACGAACGACTCTGTTTCGTTTATCAGGAATCCCACTTTCATAATACGAGGGATTGCAATCGTGCTTTTTGAAGTTGGTTAGTATATAACCACGAGCCGACGATTCTCTGCGCTGAAGAAGAGTAGATCAGTCTTCAGTGGTGTGGAGCATCAACGGTTCGTGGTATAACGAACGACTCTGTTTCGTTTATTAGGAATCCCACTTTCATAATACGATTAATTGTCATGGTGCTGCTCTGAAGTTGGTTAGTATAACCACGAGCCGACGATTCTCTGCTCTGCATAAAAGTAGATAGTCTTCAGTGGTGTGGAGCATCATAGGTTCGTGGTATAACGAACGACTCTGTTTCGTTTATTAGGAATCCCACTTTCACAATACGAGGGATTGCAATCGTGCTGATTTGAAGTTGGTTAGTATAACCACGGGCCGACGACTCTCTGCGCTGCAGAAGAGTAGATCAGTCTTCAGTGGTGTGGAGTATCATCGGTTCGTGGTATAACGAACGACTCGATTTCGTTTATTAGGAATCCCACTTTCACAATACGGGAGATTGCAATCATGCTGATTTGAAGTTGGTTAGTATAACCACGAGCCGACGATTCTCTGCGCTGCATAAGAGTAGATCAGTCTTCAGTGGTGTGGAGCATCATCGGTTCGTGGTATAACGAACGACTCTGTTTCGTTTATCAGGAATCCCACTTTCACAATACGAGGGATTGCAATCGTGCTGATTTGAAGTTGGTTAGTATAACCACGAGCCGACG
Organism: Trileptium ribeirensis; assembly: GCA_030248225.1. Taxonomy (NCBI): domain Eukaryota; kingdom Metazoa; phylum Nematoda; class Enoplea; order Enoplida; family Thoracostomopsidae; genus Trileptium; species Trileptium ribeirensis. The sequence continues at coordinate 24,459 of JASANE010014024.1, forward strand.
ATTCTCTGCGCTGCAGAAGAGTAGATCAGTCTTCAGTGGTGTGGAGCATCAACGGTTCGTGGTATAACGAACGACTGTTTCGTTTATTAGGAATCCCACTTTCATAATACGATTAATTGCCATGGTGCTGCTCTGAAGTTGGTTAGTATAACCACGAGCCGACGATTCTCTGCTCTGCATAAAAGTAGATAGTCTTCAGTGGTGTGGAGCATCATAGGTTCGTGGTATAACAAACGACTCTGTTTCGTTTATCAGGAATCCCACTTTCACAATACGAGGGATTGCAATCGTGCTTTTTTAAGTTGGTTAGTATATAACCACGAGCCGACGATTCTCTGCGCTGCAGAAGAGTAGATCAGTCTTCATTGGTGTGGAGTATCATCGGTTCGCGGTATAACGAACGACTCTGTTTCGTTTATCAGAAATCCCACTTTCACAATACGAGGGATTGCAATCGTGCTTTTTTAAGTTGGTTAGTATATAACCACGAGCCGACGATTCTCTGCGCTGCAGAAGAGTAGATCAGTCTTCAGTGGTGTGGAGTATCATCGGTTCGTGGTATAACGAACGACTCTGTTTCGTTTATCAGGAATCCCACTTTCACAATACGAGGGATTGCAATCGTGCTTTTTTAAGTTGGTTAGTATATAACCACGAGCCGACGATTCTCTGCTCTGCATAAAAGTAGATAGTCTTCAGTGGTGTGGAGCATCATAGGTTCGTGGTATAACAAACGACTCTGTTTCGTTTATCAGGAATCCCACTTTCACATTACGAGGGATTGCAATCGTGCTTTTTTAAGTTGGTTAGTATATAACCACGAGCCGACGATTCTCTGCGCTGCAGAAGAGTAGATCAGTCTTCAGTGGTGTGGAGTATCATCGGTTCGCGGTATAACGAACGACTCTGTTTCGTTTATCAGAAATCCCACTTTCACAATACGAGGGATTGCAATCGTGCTTTTTTAAGTTGGTTAGTATATAACCACGAGCCGACGATTTTCTGCGCTGCAGAAGAGTAGATCAGTCTTCAGTGGTGTGGAGTATCATCGGTTCGTGGTATAACGAACGACTCTGTTTCGTTTATCAGGAATCCTACTTTCACAATACGAGGGATTGCAATCGTGCTTTTTTAAGTTGGTTAGTATATAACCACGAGCCGACGATTCTCTGCGCTGCAGAAGAGTAGATCAGTCTTCTGTGGTGTGGAGTATCATCGGTTGGGGGTATAACGAACGACTCTGTTTCGTTTATCAGGAATCCCACTTTCACAATACGAGGGATTGCAATCATGCTTTTTGAAGTTGGTTAGTATATAACCACGAGCCGACGATTCTCTGCGCTGCATAAGCGTAGATCAGTCTTCAGTGGTGTGGAGCATCATCGGTTCGTGCTATAACGAACGACTCTGTTTCGTTTATCAGGAATCCCACTTTCACAATACGAGGGATTGCAATCGTGCTTTTTGAAGTTGGTTAGTATATAACCACGAGCCGACGATTCTCTGCGCTGAAGAAGAGTATATCAGTCTTCAGTGGTGTGGAGCATCAACGGTTCGTGGTATAACGAACGACTCTGTTTCGTTTATTAGGAATCCCACTTTCACAATACGATTAATTGTCATGGTGCTGCTCTGAAGTTGGTTTGTATAACCACGAGCCGACGATTCTCTGCGCTGCATAAAAGTAGATAGTCTTTAGTGGTGTGGAGCATCATAGGTTCGTGGTATAACCAACGACTCTGTTTCATTTATTAGAAATCCTACTTTCACAATACGACGGATTGTAATCGTGCTGATTTGAAGTTTGTTAGTATAACCACGAGCCGACTGTATCCGCTTTTCAACAGGCAGCCAGTGGAGTCGGTGGAGAATAGGAGTAATGTGTTCACGTCTGCTTGTTTGTGACACTATCCGGGCCGCATTGTGGAGCAGATGTCGAAGTGGAATGATAAGAGACAAAGACATACTGCAATATAGGGCATTGGAGTAGTCTAGTCGAGACATGGCAAACGAGACGAGACACATTTTGCTGTCCGTTTATCAAACCATCGCCGCATTCGGCTAATTTCGCGAAGTTGGTATGTGCAACCCCGCGAGAGAGCACTTATCTGGCGGTCGAAACATAGGCGACTGTCAAGGAACACACCCAGGATCTTTACATAGTCCGACAGTTGTATTACGGCATTGTCAATGTGCAGAAATGGATTGCATGTGTCTGCGACTGACGTATATTAGTTTTTGAATCATTTAATTTAAGCTTATTGTTATAAAACCAGTCTCGAAGAGCGGCAAATAAGCGTTGCAGTGTGCTTATGACTTCGGTTGAGTCTTTGGGGTCGAAGTCTTTGTAAATTTGGATGTCATCTGCGTAGCAGTGTACGTAAAAGCCCGCCGCTGCGATTAGCTCGACGACAGGCGCTGTACATATGCTGAACAGAAGAGGTCCAAGGACGCTGCCTTGAGGAACTCCACATGACAGATCCTACTGGGTAGACTGCCAGTTTCCAATGCGGACCTGGTAACGGCGTCCGGTAAGGTAAGACGCGAGCCACAGTAGAGATGACTGTGATACGAAGATGTCGCAGAGACGTTGCATGAGTATATTATGGTCGACAGTATCAAACGCTGACGAGAGATCCAGAGATACCAAAATAACGGTGCGCCTCTCGTCCATGTTATTCTGAATGTCGGTGCAGATTTTCAGAAGAGCCGTTTCAGTGGAATGATTTTTGCTGTAGGCAGACTGGAATTTTAGTAAGAGATCGTTATTGTTAATATGTAGGGAGAGCTGGACGAAAATAATACGCTCAATCATTTTTGAGAGAAATGACAGGTTAGAGACAGAGCGAAAATTGTTCATGTCGTAGATGTCGGCGCCTGGTTTTTCAATTTAGGTGCCACTATGGCGAGTTTTTCACGGTCTGGCATCTCGTTGTTGTTAATAGAATCGTTTATTACAGCGACGATTATGGGGCACAGCTCATCAATAAATTCCTTGATAAAGACTAGTGGAAGAGGATCCAATGAGCAGTAATTCATATTGTTTGGTGTTATCAGTTGGCGCACTTCATCTTCGGCCACTGCAGTTAGACTGAGTTGAGAGTATGCGATGGCTGGTGAACTGTAAACAAATTGAGTCGCCGGGGAGCTGGACGGGATAGTAGAAGTCTTGTCAGCAAAGTACGCCGCGAATTTGTCAGCACAGTCTAAAGCAATCGTGGAATGCTGCTTGTTAAACAGCATTGAATTTATGACGGATCAATTCTTTGTATTTGTCACGTGGCTTAAGTGAGTTTGCCAATAACAGTTCAGTTTCTTGTGATATAAATCGCGAAACCTTGACCTAGCTATATTGTAGCAGGCGCGGCATTCGAATGGTTTTGTTTCACGCCATATGCGTTCGATGCGCCAATTTGTCGAAGTGACGCTTTAGACCGGCTAAACTCTGCGTCAAACCAGGGCGATTCCGATCTATCGCGTGCCATTTTGCAGCGTAGTGGTGCATGACAATCGATCAATTGCTCAAGCATTTCATAGAAGTGTGCAATTCGATCGTTACATGAGCACCCAATAAGTTTGTGGCAGCGAGATGTCAGATCTGAGCGGAACGCCTCCGATTTGAGTCGGCCCCATTGGCGATATTCAATTATCTTCGTAGCTGGTCTGGAACGTACCTGGCGGCGGAGTTTGATCATTATTAAATTATGATCCGAGATTGGAGTTTGAACAACGGAGACAGCTGCTACAAGTCCACTGCTCGAATAAGAAAACACCAAGTCGGGTACCTACATTCCCGCGGTCATGAGTTGGGTCATTGACATGCCGCATTAAATCGAATGACTCAATTAATTAGAGATGTGAACTCATTGTCTATCACAGGCAAGTTGAAGTCGCCCATGATTAGTACATCAGACGAGTAAGTGGAGAGGAGAGATAAAATCTCGACAAAGTTTATGTAGAATGCATTCTGTGAATCATTCGGCGGTGGTATATTGTTAGACTTAGTATCAAGCAGCCATTAAGGGTTACAGTCCCAAGTATAAATTCAAAGCTAGTGAAAGTCATTTCTGCAATATCTCGACATAACTTATACCGCAGCGATGGATGTGCTATCACAGCAGTGCCTCCCCCACGACCCTTTGATCGCGGGCGAGCCGTAACGGGGAACGTATCTGCGCGCATTCTTTAAGAGGCACTGCGTCTGGATCTTGCATCCACGTTTCTGTTAGAGCAAGAAAGTCGAGGCTACGATCGACCATTGTGAGCCTTATAAGCGTCGACTTATTAGTGACTGATCGAGAATTCAATAGTCCGAAGGTAGCGAGCTCGGCATCTCGTTTGGATTGACTGGATAGTCATTGTTTATTGTCAGAAATGCTATCCTTACTCGCAATGGTACCAATGTCACAGTCATTCGTGCTGTCATTTGATCGCAGATCAGCGGACTTATTTTGAGCATAATTGGTGGTCGCAAGACCTCTGTTTCCCTCAGCGCTGACGAGTTGTGGGTTGCGTTGGCCACTGTTTGTGCTACTGTTGCTGCAGTTACAGTGGCGCTGGATTGGACGTGGCTTGAGTTACGGTCAGGCTAGTCGACGACACGACACTTGGTCGGGAGATTAAGCCGAGCTCTGGCAGCGTCGTCAAGGATAAAGCAGCGATACTCGACTCCCGGGGGACAAAAAGAAGGGTGAGTAGCGGAGGGAAGTAGGGCACGTGTAATAACCACGTGGAAAGCTGCAACCCCTGGTTTTGTTTGAAGTTTCAAGACATAGAGAGGTGCTACTCCTTGTTTGGTCATGAGGCATTTAAGCTCAGCGTCGGGTGAAGTTAGATCGAAAATGGCGGCCTAGAAGGTAAGCCCGAGGTGTTGGTTTCGCTATGACATCTGGTGAAGACGGTATGGATGCGACAGTTATGGACGAGTTGTTGTGTCGCCGAGCATCGTGTGTAGTGGTTGCACTTTGCGGTAGGGCTACTCGCTTTTTGTCGACAGCTCGATTGTGATGCGACGATATTACTGTTTTCGTTGTTGGTGCTTGCGAATGCACTGGTTGAGGATGTGACCGTTTGCGATCTCGATGACGTCGATTGACGTTGATGAAACCATCGCTGTCGGTGGATTCGTTTGCGCCCATCAGCTGAATACCGACTGTTTTGCCGGCGTGAGATGTTTTGTTAACTGTTGTTGCATCATATTGATTGTCGGTACGTTGGTTGCTAGTTGTGATAGCGGCTGGCGCGATATCAGAAATCAAATCGATAGCCGCCTTGAGAATGTTCGCGTCGTTGCACGTCACGGCTATTCGGCTCAAACGACCAGGAAGTGTATTCAGCGAATCCATTGAGGAGGATTTGAATTGTTATCCGTTAATGACTTCTTCGCCCTTTTCAAACAGGTTCTTACAATTTCAGCTGCGCAGTAATATCTCGCAGATTAGATTATATATTGCTAGTAAGTAGTCTGGTGTAACGCACCAGCAAGTCTATTCACCTTTGTTCTTCCACCTAGAACTGAATGCAATTGGGTTAACACCGGAAATTGGCATAACGAACGACTCCATTCCGTTTATTAGGAACCTCACTTTCACAATACGATTGATTGCCATCGTGCTAGTCTGAAGTTGGTTAGCAGAACCACGAACCGATGATGCTACTGATGAACCCACTAGGATTGTTGGTCGCCTGCCGCTTCCAGATTTTGGTTACTGAAACTTATTACGACGGACAAGCACAATTTTTATTACCCCCCCCCGGGGGGTTTGAAAACATCTTAACGGCACTGACATTCGCAACCCACTGGGATTGTGCGCGCCGTTCCACCTTCCAGATTTTGGTTACTGGGACTTATTACAATGGACAAGCACGATTTTTTTATTACCCCCCCCGGGGTTTGAAAACATCTTAACGGCACTGACGTTCGCAACCCATTGGGATTGTGCGCGCCGTTCCACCTTCCAGATTTTGGTTACTGGGACTTATTACAACGGACAAGCACAATTTTTTATTACCCCCCCCCCCCGTGGTATGAGAACATCTTAACGGCACTGACGTTCACAACCCACTGGGATTGTGCGCGCCGGTCCACCTTCCAGATTTTGGTTACTGGGACTTATTACAATGGACAAGCACGATTTTTTATTACCCCCCCGGGGTTTGAAAACATCTTAACGGCACTGACGTTCGCAACCCATTGGGATTGTGCGCGCCGTTCCACCTTCCAGATTTTGGTTACTGGGACTTATTACAACGGACAAGCACAATTTTTTATTACCCCCCCGTGGTTTGAAAACATCTTAACGGCACTGACGTTCGCAACCCACTGGGATTGTGCGCGCCGTTCCACCTTCCAGATTTTGGTTACTGGGACTTATTACAATGGACAAGCACGATTTTTTTATTACCCCCCCCGGGGTTTGAAAACATCTTAACGGCACTGACGTTCGCAACCCATTGGGATTGTGCGCGCCGTTCCACCTTCCAGATTTTGGTTACTGGGACTTATTACAACTGACAAGCACAATTTTTTATTACCCCCCCGTGGTTTGAAAACATCTTAACGGCACTGACGTTCACAACCCACTGGGATTGTGCGCGCCGGTCCAGCTTCCAAATTTTGGTTACTGGGACTTATCACAACGGAAAAGCACAATTTTTTATTACCCCCCCGGGGGGTTTGAAAACATCTTAACGGCACTGACGTTCACAACCCACTGGGATTGTGCGCGCCGTTCCACCTTCCAGATTTTGGTTACTGGGACTTATTACAATGGACAAGCACAATTGCTTTATTACCCCCCCCCGGTTTGTAAACGTCCTGTGGCCACTGATGTTCACATAATACACAGCACGAATCCAATGAATTTATTTATATGCGTATTTCACCTATGACGCATCGTTACATCCAGACGCCAAGGCATAAAAAATTCATTGATTTTACTAGTTTTATTTCTATATTTCGAAGCTAGCATTGGTTTGTATTTTAGGAAATCGGGTTAGATACTGCCATTCCTGGATTTTTTCATGCTTTAATACATTAGATCGTTTATTCAATGATGCAATGTATTATTTGAATTTGTCTAAATTATAGTCAGAATGCAAATGTTTACATTATAAAATTCAAACAAACCTGTTTTTTTACGACTGCCATTAGTATAAAATATTATTTGGTGAAAATTTTTTCAGTGCTCAGTCATCCCCTGTATCATAAATGCCGCCAGGGGGGTACCCCCGTGAGGGCCGGATCCCCCCCTCCCCGTGGGGGCTTCTACCCCCCTGGCATGACCGACCGCCGGCATGTATGCCCTGTATGTATGTGTTTTGTTGGGTTGCATGATAACATTTATTATATTATGTATATATATCAAATTCCAAGACTACCATTTAACTATCTAAAACCTCAAACGGTATTAGCAACGTGGCATTGAACATGGGTAAGAAATCAAATTTAGAACTTCCAAAATTTTTAGGGCTTGAAAATTTTATGTCAAACAAAATTTCAAATAACGGGAAATTAACGAAAGAATTTAAATATTCCAAGACTACCATTTAACTATCTAAAACCTCAAACGGTATTGGCCACGTGGCATTGAACATAGCGTAAGAAATCAAATTTAGAACTTCCAAAATTTTTAGAGCTTGAAAATTTTTTGTCAAATAAAATTTAAAATAACGGGAAATTAACGAAAGAAATTTAAATATTCCAAGACTACCATTTAACTATCTAAAACCTCAAACGGTATTGGCCACGTGGCATTGAACATTGGGTAAGAGATAAAATTTAGAACTTCCAAAATTTTTAGGGCTTGAAAATTTTATGTCAAACAAAATTTAAAATAACGGGAAATTAACGAAAGAAACTTAAATATTCCAAGTCGATAGATGTACTGTTTATAGTCATCTGCTTTTCAGCCCAGATAATACTGAGGGGGAATACATTATGTCGTTAGAAAAAATACCAGCTTAGAGCCGGGAGTTCGGCGCACGGCAGCCCCGACTTACGCTTAGGCTTACTGTATATCTCATATAAGGATCTAAGCTTAGGCTAAGGCTAAGGCTTAGGCTTAGTATATCTCAAACGGCATAGCATGCATTACACTTTGGCTCCTCGGTGTTACCTTGACCTGCTTTTGCATGGGCTGCTCAAAACCATTTGTCTAAATATTTAAAATATTTTCGGAACCTCCAGCTAGATAACCAAAAGCAATATTTGAACCCAAATCGCTGTTATATTTTATGATTTTGGAATAGCTGTTTCTATTTAGATGAAATATTTCCTGTACACGATGTAGCGTTTGTCACATAGGCCGTCACATATATATGTTGTACAGTTAATCTCGATATTCAAATAGTCTACGAAATAAGGAATGAAAATATTTTCCAAACCAGAATCGACCAGCTATTCTAGTTATCGTCTGTATATTTACTAAAAATACTTCGATTTGTTTTAGGTGCAACAACTGGCGGATCCAGCTCTCAGGCATGGGAGGGAGGAGGGCGCCGACCCCTTTAGTGTACAAACATTACCACACAAACGTGAAATATGTGCAGGAAAATTCAAAGTAGATACTTAAATAGATGTGGAAATAATTACACGAAAATACACCTCCGTCGGGAATTTTTTAGCAAAACCGCCCCTGATAGAAATTTCTAGATCCGCCACTGAGAACATCTATGAAAGGTTGATATTCATTAAATCAGGATAAACCTGGTTGGATCTATTACTCAGGGGTTTATATGGCTAACCTACGTTTAAAAGAAATTGAAATGTCTCGCTACACTAGCGCACATAGCGTAACTGAACACGAGTTGATCACGGCCTGTGATGTAGCGATAGCGCGCCAGTCTTACAAGCTAGAAGCCCGGGTTCAAGTTCCCGGTGAAGATTTGTCGTAGATGTTTTCAGCAGTAAACCATAAGATAAAACCTAACGGTCTCAGTTTTGGTTCTCAGCATTCCAGTTGACACCTACTCATCCTATGACTATACTGATTGCTATATATTTCAAATCAAAAGTTTGATTCAAAAACCAAAAACTGTTCGATAAAAAACGTTTATATTCAAATCCGCAGTGGAGCATGTAATTTGTTTCAGCCCATATGTACATATTTTAAATTATTTATATATATTATATTATTATATAATATATATTATATTATATTTTATTATATATATATACTAGTTTGTTATATATCGGCTGACCTTTGTGTCAACTGCTATAGTGTTCATGGAACCAGTTATCTTGTGCTCGTTAAAATGCGGATAATTGTAGCTGCTTACTGAAGCCAGGGACACGGTAGCGGGGTGGGGTGGCAGGGATGGCGGTGCCCCCCCCCAGTCCTATCCCGTATATTTTGAATTTGTTACTGTCAGATTGAAATTTTTTTCTAGGTTTTTAGTTTTTGTAAGCTCGTGAATCGATAATTTTATGGTTCTATCATCTTAAATTCGGAACAAAATTATACAAGTTATATCACAATTAATAGAGCAAGCGATAAATGTGTTTCAGCCTGTAGTGGTTTCTGATCATACTTTTGTGAAATCCTGATTTTCAGGGACGCACCTGAGAGATAGTTTTGCCTACTCTAGGCGCTGCCTGATTTCCTAAATTCAATTGTTGAAATTAGTTTCCACGCTAGGTTTTATATCGGAAAAATGTATAGTAATTTGTGAGAGTGATGCTCATTATCAATGAAAAATTTGCATAAACTTTACCATAATTTTTGAAAGCAAAATGCTGTTGAAATTGAGCTTTTATTTGCTTTTGTAGGAAAATTGGCGCTGTATCAGAAAACTAACGCCATCCTCTTGCCTTCCGTAAAACAGTTAATGATCCAGAAAAGAGACCCATGTCACCTTTGGGAGTGGGACGTTATATTCTTAGAACAAATAACAGCTTAGAGCGGTTAGGGTTCGGGGGGGGGTGCGATCCTCGCCTTAGGCTTAGGCTTAGTATATGGCTCACATAAGGACTTTAGTTTAGACTAAAACTAAGGTTTATTTATACTTTGTATATCAGGAACGGCATAGCATGCATTTCACTTCCGCCCCTAAAAGTTACATTGACACAAAACCTCGGCCAGCTCTTAAAAGCACTCAAATCAATTAAAATTAATATAGTTCGTTTGTTAGCTGGAGACGTTGTGTTTCCTCCAAATATTGAATTATTTGGAGCCTAAGGGTTAAGTCAAGGCTCGCATTTTATTGGAAGATGCGGAGCAGAGCCGAGGAGCGGTGCATGGTTCATTAAGATCTGAGAATCCAGCCAGAGCCCAAGATCTGTTTGTATGATGAGTGTCCAGCCGGACATGTTTCGGGAAAATCCGTGCCGAGCCAGAAGTTAAAATTTTGCCTCTCGGAGCTCAAGCTTACCGAAATGTCATAATTGTTTTTTTGTATAATAATGAATAAAGAACCACATATCAGTTATACACTATTAGGTATATTTTTCAGACAGATAAGCAATTTAAATTAAATACAAAAAATTATATTTCAAATTTTAATATTTTGAGATAAGTCGTTTTTTCTCTGAAAACATACAGAAATGTTATGCGCAACTAAACATAAAATGACCCCGCTAACCATCCTATTTTGTTTTTTATAAAAATTTTCATCACCGAAAATTTTCTTGTCGGTTAGAAAATGCTACTTTTTGTTCGCGAATATCAAATACGTTCGCGAACAAGATTTTGTTGGATTTGTATTAACAAGAGGCTTATTCGCGAAGAGTAATTGATAAATAATATGACAGTCCCCTGTATGACGTCACAGTTACATTAAATTTGTTCTCGAACAGAGGCGAATCCTTCAACGCTATAAAATGTTACGGAATTGTCATAACCCGAATGAAAACCTTTAAGTCTGTGCTAAAAGTGAATCGAATTGTATATGTTATTTGTTCCGTAACAATGGATGTGGATTTGATATCGCGTATTGCAAAATAGGATGGTTGGCGTGGTCACTTTAAGTTTAGTGGCGCATTAGATTAAACTCAAAATTTGCTGTGTTTATGTACCCACATTGGGTGATTTAGTTACTTTAAATATAATATAGTGGGATAGTTTAACTGTAGATATTGAAATAAATCTTGGAGTGGGGTCGGACCCGCCACTATATCATCCCAGTGAGGGATACAGGAGGTTGAAACAGAATCAGGTACTAAGATTGAAATTGAGCAATATCTTTGCATACTGAATATAATTCATGCCCAAAAACTCATGTACATCGAGTCCACAGGGATATCGCTCTATTCCAATCTTAGTACAAGATTCTGTTTCAACTTGCTGTGTCATGAGTTTAATGCGGCCCAGGAAACGTACCAAAAACGTTGGCGGATCCATCCCCCAAGATTTATTCCATTATCTATAGTTACGCAATCCCACTATACTATATTTAAAGTAACTAAATCAACCGATGTGGGTATTATAAATCTTGGGGTGGGTAACAGACCCGCTACTATTTGATCCGTCTCTCACGGCTTTACACCCATTAAAAGCAGCAAGTTGAAACAGAATCCTAAGATTGAAATAGAGCGACATCCCAGTGGACTCGATGTACATGAATTTGTTGTGTATGAATTTATAATCAGCCTGCAGAAACAAGATCTTAGAATAATTCCAGATCTAACCGGTGGCGGACTTACAGGATTTGTTTATCATTGATAAAATTAGATAGATTTCGGTTTTAATAGAAGATTACGTTTAGTAATAAGAAAGAACATCCAGAGCGATGAAGATGATAATGAAAACAGTTAATTTAAATTTTAATTTTACTATAAGGATTATCACTAGCTTAGGTATTAATACTAATACGCTACTTTTAATTAAAAGGGTATTTAAAGGCGTTGGACTCAAGCTGGAAATCAATCCTGGAGTCATGATCCAAATTTAAGATAATTTAATTCTTACCAGGATTTAGATTTATTCTAAATTGAGTATATATATATTAAAGATATGGGAGCTGCGAACGCTTTCGCAGCAAAACATTTTATCTCTCATAAAACATTCGCTATTGACGACGACTGAAGTCTGATAAATATAGTTTTTAAATAGATAAAAAAACTGAAACAAGTTTTAAGCATTTAATTGCACCAAAGAGTTGTATAATTCTAGTTTATGTTATTTAGTTTGAAACCGGAATCAATTTCTGTAGCCTAGCTCAAATTTCATTTGCTTTAACAAACCCGGGCTGTGAAAAATTGGTCGTCGGCATAGGGGCGTCACCTTATTTCAGTATCTTCCTTAAGGGCCTCCCCTCTGACGGCCTTTACCCTCCGGAGACCCCTTTGCCGGCCCGGCTAGCTCTTTTAAAACCTAGAAGCGTCAGCATGTATGGTGTAAGTTATGCCGTACTCTATATAATACAGATCCAAGTTTCATGACATTTATCATTTCTGATTTGTTTAAAAATTATCGCTTATCATATTACCATGTTAGCCGAATTTACAATACCTAATCCAGGGGTGTGCCCATTAATAAAAATATTCTCTATTGCCTATTAAACATTTCATAATATCAGGTTTGTATGAGTGGCTAACACCATTTTATATATGTATTTGTGTGTAGTAATCGGATACCGAAAGAATCATAAAAGTTTTATTTTACCAGATGTTACTTAATAAGAAATCATTCGGCTTCAGAGAGCTTTTTGGCCGTAAATCTTTACCACATTACCAGATGTTACTTAATAAGAAATCATTCGGCTTCAGAGAGCTTTTTGGCCGTAAATCTTTACCACATTACCAGATGTTACTTAATAAGAAATCATTCGGCTTCAGAGAGCTTTTTGGCCGTAAATCTTTACCACATTACCAGATGTTACTTAATAAGAAATCATTCGGCTTCAGAGAGCTTTTTGGCCGTAAATCTTTACCACATTACCAGATGTTACTTAATAAGAAATCATTCGGCTTCAGAGAGCTTTTTGGCCGTAAATCTTTACCACATTACCAGATGTTACTTAATAAGAAATCATTCGGCTTTCAGAGAGCTTTTTGGCCGTAAATCCTTACCACATTACCAGATGTTACTTAATAAGAAATCATTCGGCTTCAGAGAGCTTTTTGGCCGTAAATCTTTACCACATTACCAGATGTTACTTAATAAGAAATCATTCGGCTTCAGAGAGCTTTTTGGCCGTAAATCTTTACCACATTACCAGATGTTACTTAATAAGAAATCATTCGGCTTCAGAGAGCTTTTTGGCCGTAAATCTTTACCACATTACCAGATGTTACTTAATAAGAAATCATTCGGCTTCAGAGAGCTTTTTGGCCGTAAATCTTTACCACATTACCAGATGTTACTTAATAAGAAATCATTCGGCTTCAGAGAGCTTTTTGGCCGTAAATCTTTACCACATTACCAGATGTTACTTAATAAGAAATCATTCGGCTTCAGAGAGCTTTTTGGCCGTAAATCTTTACCACATTACCAGATGTTACTTAATAAGAAATCATTCGGCTTCAGAGAGCTTTTTGGCCGTAAATCTTTACCACATTACCAGATGTTACTTAATAAGAAATCATTCGGCTTCAGAGAGCTTTTTGGCCGTAAATCTTTACCACATTACCAGATGTTACTTAATAAGAAATCATTCGGCTTCAGAGAGCTTTTTGGCCTTAAATCTTTACCACAAAAATCATACGTCACATAAAAGTACCTTTAATCGCTTCTCTCACCCAACTATTATTAAAAGCGATTTATTTTAGCCGCAACCATTAAGCCGTGGCATTGTTTTCAACTTTTTAAACTTGATTCCGGAACGGATCTAATTTTGAATCAACATAGATATATTTTCTAGCGACATATGATTACATGATTTCTTGTTGTGCCGCTCTCTTTATGCTAATCCTAAGCTAAGGTGCGTATATTATGTGCTCTTAAAAAGAATCGTGGTGTTTTGTTATAACTTTAGAATCATGTGAATATTATTTAGGTACCAACGGCAAATTTCTTTTCAGCACTCATATATTAGCGCGTATTTGATGACTCGGGCGTTTTCTGCCTGACTCCCCGCCCAGTTTTAGAGGAGACGTCATGCACAGACCCCCAGTTCCCAGTTTTGTGTGGGCGGTCGGTTTAGAAGTAGCTAGCGGTACCCCACGAGACCTGCAAAATCTACTCCCTCCACAAAACTGGGGCGGTCCGATCTGCCCCTCCCCGCACAAAACTGGGGTGGGTCTGTGCATGAGGACCCCCTCTAAAACTGGGGGTCAGGCCGGAAACGCCTGCGTCATCAAACACGGGCTAACATTAGAGTGCAGGGAAGTGTCGTACTCTTCTATAGTGCACTCTTGGCACACTAATTTGCGTAGAGCATAGTAAAGGTGGAAAGGAGGAAAGTTCGAAAAAGCACTACCTAGATGATCACAGTTCGGAGTGACTCAGCAGCCACACGCTTTAGCTTAAGTGAGGTCAACGGCTTAAGTTTAGCATCAGTCCATTAGCTAAGGTATTCGGAGTGACTCAGCAGCCACACGCTTGAGCTTAAGCGAGGTAAATGGCTTAAGTTTAGCATCAGTCCATTAGCTAAGGTATTCGGAGTGACTCAGCAGCCACACGCTTGAGCTTAAGCGAGGTCAACTGCTTAAGTTTAGCATCAGTCCATTAGCTAAGGTATTCGAAGTGACTCAGCAGCCACACGCTTAAGCCTAAGCGAGGTCAAGGGCTTAAGTTTAGCATCAGTCCATTGGCTAAGGTATTCGGAGTGACTCAGCAGCCACACGCTTGAACCTAAGCGAGGTCAAGGGCTTAAGTTTAGCATCAGTCCATTGGCTAAGGTATTCGGAGTGACTCAGCAGCCACACGCTTGAGCTTAAGCGAGGTCAAGGGCTGAAGTTTAGCATCAGTCCATTGGCTAAGGTATGTACAAAGACAACATTAAGCTTTTGAACAAAACTTTCTAGCCTGATCTCGGTTCATCTATTCCAACAAGTATTCCCATATTAGACAATATTGGTTAGCAAACATCCGCATTGATACAACGTTGGCTTTGAACTGGAAACACATTCCTGGACCTTAAAGGCTAAGGGTCGGCTACGCTCGCCTGATATGGGCTAAAAATGCAATGGCATATTTTATAATCAAATTTACTTGGGTCCCTAACTTAAATAGATCAGTGATCAGTGGGGGAAGGTAAAGCCTAAGAATCATCTTTCGATATTTTCTAATATCCTGAACATCTTATGCAAAATTTAAAATTATTATATCGTTGTATGTTTTTTATGTCCAGAATTATGACTATATTATAGGTATCCAATTGGAAACATAGTCGGTTGAGTAATTTATTAAATGCATACAAAACGTTTCATATCAGCAAATCTGGCTTTTATCTCGCAGCATGTTTGGGTTCAAATAATTCAAACGAATTTGTCTTTCTGTGTGGTCAAAAGTTTGCGATAAGTTTTTTGTATGAAATATGAAATTTAAAATATATATATTGTTTTCAATCCGCGATTTCTGGTTTCTCGATATCAAATCCAATTTTATACTCGATCTCAAATGCGTGGATAAATAATCGCAAAATTATATCGGAGCTTTATATCGGAGCTTATTATATCGGAGCTGGCAACCAGGCTTTAGAACTGAGACGATTACCGAAATAGAAACCCTTGCATTAGCTACAAGCCGCTTTCCGACAAGGCGAACATCCAGCGTGACATCCAAATTTATAAGCTATGTTTGCTATTTTTGTTAAATGCCGCTCAAGCTAAAGAATGGGTCCACCGGGAATTGAACACCGGGCCTTCCGCGTGCACAGAAGACGTGCTAACCACTACACCATGGACCCATTTGAAACGGTTATTAAACTGTGATCATGTTCTAATTAACGAATTGATGTTTGGCTAGAATTGATATTCATTTGTGTGATCACTACAAAATACTTACCGTATGAACTATCTTTTTATAAAAAAATATGCTTGTCAGAAAAATTCATGCCTCTGTCACACCAATTCGTAATTGTTCTGTTTATTTTTTAATATAGCACTGCATGATGACCCCATGAATCATGACCCCGTTACCCACGGAGTTGCGTTATTTTGAATTGACTACGCTGTTGTATGGTTCAGGAGAAAAATATAAACAAATCTGTTTCATTGTCACTGATAATCCAAGCGCCTTTACAAGGTCTTGGGACGGAAAGGTGCCTTATAGATCCAGATACAACACGTCGTTCGGAGTAGGTGTCCATAGAGTACGTAAAAGTTAATACAGTATTATGTCCGACAGCAACGCCATATTTACCCCCGAGCCATATTTACCTCCTCCCCTAAGGTCCCGCACTCGACCACCCACCATCCGGCCAGAATATTTTAGTACCTAAAACCAAAATTATTAAACAATTAAGGGTAGATGGGGAAGTAAATTTGGAGTTTTCTCGCTTTATCCAGTAAAATGCGTTTTAAATTCACAGTTCTACTCTGAATTCGCACTCAAATTTTTCATAGTAAGACATTTCACTGTAGACACAAACAATCCAGGTAGGAGTAGTGCGAATATGTCCAATCTGTACCAAATATTTAGGACTGTTTGGTTTGCAGACATACTGGGAAAGTGTGTCTAAAAATTTAGGATCGTGGCATTAGGACAAATATTTGATGCTCAGATTTAATACTTTAAAGCTTTGTGCTTTATCGCTGGCAATGTGTGTGACAATATTTCAAACGTATACAAAAACTGCTCGATTTCCCGCAGCAAAATAATAGAAAATCCATCGTAAATTTTAGATTGTAAAAGCGATGGACGATCGTCTTTTTCTCCTTATCCTGAATAAGATGTGACACAAAAATATTCAGTTTGGTTTCGAATAATATATGTTTTTCAATTTTTCTAAAAATATATATATCTGCTTTGTTTGTAATTTTATTTTTAATTTCTGGCAATTTCAAATTTTACAAATTTTCTAATTTTTAATGAAATTTATTTATAATTTCATTAATGCATCAAGCCAATCGGTTAAACTTAAATTCGTAAAAAGCCACTTCTATGTATAGCAATGTTTTATCGACGGTTGCGCACATAAAGTCGTTGTAACTTGAGTTGATCCCGGCCTGTGGTGGGGCAGAGATAGAGCGTTATTGTCCCGGCCTGTGGTGGGGCAGAGATAGAGCGTTACGATGGTCCCGACATGTGGTGTGGCAGAGATAGATCGTTACGATGGTCCCGACATGTGGTGTGGCAGAGATAGATCGTTACTATGGTTCCGGCCTGTGGTGGAGCATAGATGGATCGTTACTATGGTTCCGGCCTTTCGTGGGGCAGAGATAGAGCGTTACTATGGTCCCGACCTAAGATGGGGCAGAGATAGAGCGTGACTGGTCCCGGCCTACGATGGGGCGGAGATAGAGCGTTAATATGGTCCGGGCCTGTGATGGGGGCAGGGATAGAGAGTTCCATTGGTCCCGGCCTGTGGTGGGTAATGGAAAGAGCCTTTCTATGGTAGTTTAGAAGCCCGAGTTCAAATCTTGGATCTTCCAACGCTAAGATCAATCCTGAATTTGTTCCTGGCTTTTAAATTTTTGCTACTACTATTTGTTATAAGAAATAAGTTTATCAAGCTTTGATTATCCAAGGCTTTGATTACAACCAGAGGCGCAGTACATACGCTACTCAAAAATAATCCGAAGGTACTGTGGGATATTTGGTTAGGCCACCTTTTACGGTGGCTTTTTTTGTCAAAATATGAGGGTGCTCCCAGAGCGCTACGCTCCGGATTACAGCTTAAAAGATCATTGCTAATCATTTCGCGCAATTTATAAAACCAATAAATATACAAATAATGTTCTCAACAAACACATCTGTGGTAGCTGCAATTTTATTGTGAAAAATAACTCTGTAAATGTTAACTCCAGCTGCGTTTAATATGCAATACTGAGCTAATTTAACAAATGCTAACTAAGCCTAAGCCATAAAGCCTAGGCCTAAACTAGGCTCTCCTTATACAAAGCCCAACGCTAATTTTGGGTCAGCTACACTGACCCAAACTAATTCTATGCCTTTTAAGAAGATAACTTTTCTGCTCTTCAGCATCGATTAGACCACCCACTCAATGTAACGACTAATTTTCGTTCAAGAATGACCAGCCCAAACAATATTAAAATTATAATATAAAATATATTATAACTTAAAAATTCATTTTTGAACATTCACAGCATTTCCGAGGCTCAGGTATAGGAGTTTCCCATTGTTTATTATCGTAATATACACCAGAATTGGTCAATTTTAAAGATACAGTGGTAATTTAATAACATTGGATTCAGCGCGATGTTCTGGTTCAGATAATATCTATTTCGGACATTTTTCTGGCATTTTTTGATGGTTTTGGGTTCAAAATCGTACCATAATACTCAAAATTTTATCAATAAATGTATGAATTTATATATCATCCCAGCCCCATTGAAGAACAGAATCGAAAGATAAGTTAAATCAGTTCCCGGGTTAAAAAATTATTTCCATTTATATAAAATGCTAAGGCTAAGTTTTAGTATGTCTTTGTATATGTCTTTATATATATATGTCTTTTTCAATTTTTTTTGGGTTTCCTATGACCCCTCGGTATTCAAATTTTTCGTGAAATGTTTTCTCGATAAATGTATAATTTCATTCGAGCCGCATTGACGAGCTAAGTCGAATATGCAAAAATCATCTGGAGCGCTTCATGGGTCAACGAGTTAGACTCATTTCGTATAACCGAAAAGACCTCATATTAATATTTTCAGTTATAACAGCATTTTTATAAGTATACACTGCTTTATTTTAGACTATACATGTATTTGCTACTGCACTAACTTAATTACAGTTTAAAACTACAGCTATATAGAATTTATCAAAGCAATCCATGTTCTAATAAATCTCTAAGCCTAATTGTACCAATGGTATAAGGTAAGTTGATTTTCTTGTATGATTTTCATACTATTTTATTTTTCTATTATTAATAGTTTAAGTTAATTTCTTAAATAATATATTCAAATATAGTAAAAATATTTTGAGAGAGCATGTATGGTATAAATAAACGATATATATTTAATAGTATATATTGTATTTTAAGAGTATATATTGTATTTTAAGAGTATACATT
This sequence comes from Trileptium ribeirensis, assembly GCA_030248225.1. Classification (NCBI taxonomy): domain Eukaryota; kingdom Metazoa; phylum Nematoda; class Enoplea; order Enoplida; family Thoracostomopsidae; genus Trileptium; species Trileptium ribeirensis. The sequence continues at coordinate 43,536 of JASANE010014024.1, forward strand.
GTATTTTAAGAGTATATATTGTATTTTAATAGTATATATTGTATTTTAGAGTATATATTGTATTTTAAGAGTATATATTGTATTTTAAGAGTATATATTGTATTTTAAGAGTATATATTGTATTTTAAGAGTATATATTGTATTTTAATAGTATATATTGTATTTTAATAGTATATATTGTATTTTAAGAGTATATATTGTATTTTAAGAGTATACATTGTATTTTATGAGTATATATTGTATTTTAAGAGTATATATTGTATTTTAGTAGAATATATTGTATTTTAAGAGTATATATTGTATTTTAAGAGTATATATTGTATTTTAAGAGTATATATTGTATTTTAAGAGTATATATTGTATTTTAAGAGTATATATTGTATTTTAAGAGTATATATTGTATTTTAAGAGTATATATTGTATTTTAAGAGTATATATTGTATTTTAAGTGTACATGTTGTATTTTAAGAGTATATATTGTATTTTAAGAGCATATATTGTGTTTTAAGAGTATATATTGTATTTTAAGAGTATATATTGTATTTTAAGAGTATATATCGTATTTTAAGAGAATATATTGTATTTTAAGAGTATATATTGTATTTTAAGAGTATATATTGTATTTTAAGTGTACATGTTGTATTTTAAGAGTATATATTGTATTTTAAGAGCATATATTGTGTTTTAAGAGTATATATTGTATTTTAAGAGTATATATTGTATTTTAAGAGTATATATCGTATTTTAAGAGAATATATTGTATTTTAAGAGTATATATTGTATTTTAAGAGTATATATTGTATTTTAAGAGTATATATTGTATTTTAAGAGTATATATTGTATTTATAGTAATAATATATTTAATAGTATCTATTATAGGGATAATCAAGTATGTAAGTTTTCTGTTTTATACTAATTAATTTTATATACATATTGTTACTAACTGTATGATATTTTACTATGAAAATGTGAATTTAGTATGACATTAAATACAATATTGAACCGGAAGATAACAAAATTTCGAAATCGTGCGCTCAGGGATCCAAAAATGTTTTGCAGACATTATATCACTGATTTGTCAAGTTGGGAAACTAAACCTAAAATATCGTTAGTTCGTTTGTTTGTTTTTACACCGTTTCAGCTAATATATTATTACTTTAATAGTCTAATTTACCGTTAATTTGTTTTCGCAGTGTACAATGGCAATTCGACCAATGAAACCCATACTCGTTGCAGATTAGTAGTCGACATATGTTTTTAAAGCGTGATTCGGCGACAATGTTCGAGGCTAAAAATAATTTACCGATAAATTTTCAGATGGTTTGCGGCATAGCTGAAAACAGATGGTGGGCTCCTTCCGTGAATTCCCCCAATTAGGACAGGGCCGAATTTTTAGTAGTGCTTCGCTGGAGAACCAGTGGTGTTAAAACGTTGTCGAGCCTGTAAGGGTGGTTAATTCCAACGTTGTAGGGAATCAGGAGGCCAGAATCAAAATCTAACTGTCCTCTCACTTCCGGTTTTCACTATTCTATCGCCAAATTGGAAAGTTACACTGAGAATAGGTTTCCATGAAACTTAAAAAAGTTTCTTTGAATTTCGCACAACCATATATTCTTTTAAAATTCAAAGAATATTCCTTAAAATTTCAAACAATTATCTTTTAAAGAATTACATATCTTTAAATTTCCGACGATTTTTTTGCAATTTCAAGGAATATTTTTAGGATTTTAAAAGCATATATCGTGGTGTAAACTTAAAAGAAATTTTGTTTAATTTTCATAGAAATTATTTAGATTGTAGTATCACTCCAGTTGCTACAGAGAGGTAAATGTCGCTCAACCTACTGCTCCAGGTTTTAGCATCCTGCTGCGATGCAGAAGAGCTGTCACACTCATTTTCATACTCATATAGCCAAATATGGGCCCCCTTGCTCTTGTAATTCGTCCCTCGCCACATGCATAATTTCCCTGGCTACAAAACTTGTTCGGTAGTATTAAAAATTTAACACATCGCTTATGCGGCGTTCACGTTATAATGTCCCCGCTGTATGAAACTTTTGTCCCCATGAAGTTGTAAGTCTACCTTATAGACAGTCCGGGTTACACCCGCACCGTAAATCAATTGCCGAGGGTGTGCGACACAACCCCAGCTACTAAATTTTTGTTTTCAGTGGCATACACACCCTTAACTATCAATTTGGTGCGAATTAACTGTACTGACTCCTTCTGTATCTAATGCGGTGTTTTAGTCAACTATGCAGCGTATTTTTTAAAATCCCGATATTTGTATCTAGACTGTATGAATGTTGACGACATAATGCCTCACACAAGTCAATAAAGCTGCAAACAAGAAATGGTGTGCTCGACACTGTCGAAAAGTTGCAATACCCTAGCTAGCTACCCTTGAAAAATTTATAAAAAAACATCTGGGTGTCTAAGACACCCAGCTGGCGACAGTGTGCTTGACACTGTGTGGCGTACATAGGTTTCAAACGTTGGGGACATTATAACGTAAACGCTTCATTACTTTGCAAAACGCACGATGAATATTTTTCTACTTTGTTTGCCAAAAGCAAAAGAAAACAAAGTAACATCCTTATGGTCCTGTTATGGAAACAATGCTACACACTATTTTAGATTTATATAATCAAAACTAACTTGCGACTAATCTCACTGCTTGACCGACGCTTAGTGGTGGTGCTTTAGCAGTAGTATTACAAATTATCAGTTGACCACATCTTGAAGAAATGCTTGGAATGCGTTCGCTTCGTTGGTAAGAGAATTAAAGCTTTGTAGTTTGTTTTTAGATCTAAAAGCCTGGGAACTTAAAACGTGCCCGATTGAATAAAACCGCAATAGCTTTTAAAAGCGTGTTAGAATGTTGTATAATATTGTCCTTTCCATATCGTTTGTTGTGTGCTAGAGAGTGTCTACCATTTATCTTGACTACTAATCTCAGTTTTACTTACGAATTGGATTTCTGGGTTGAATTTCATTTTTTTCGATTGTTCCCCAGTGTGGTCAGTTTAAAATGATATTTAAATCTTTCTATTGCGTACCTACAGAGGGGTCTACTATTTATCTTGACTACTAATGTCAGTTCTACTTACGAATTGGATTTCCGGGTTTGATTTCATTTTTTTTGATTGTTCCCCAGTGTGGTCAGTTTAAAATGATATTTAAATCTTTCTATTGCGTACCCTACAGAGGGGTCTACTATTTATCTTGACTACTAATGTCAGTTCTACTTACGAATTGGATTTCCGGGTTTGATTTCATTTTTTTTGATTGTTCCCCAGTGTGGTCAGTTTCAAATGATATTTAAATCTTTCTATTGCGTACCCTACAGAGGGGTCTACTATTTATCTTGACTACTAATGTCAGTTCTACTTACGAATTGGATTTCCGGGTTTGATTTCATTTTTTTGATTGTTCCCCAGTGTGGTCAGTTTAAAATGATATTTAAATCTTTCTATTGCGTACCTGCAGAGGGGTCTACTATTTATCTTGACTACTAATGTCAGTTCTACTTACGAATTGGATTTCCGGGTTTGATTTCATTTTTTTTGATTGTTCCCCAGTGTGGTCAGTTTAAAATGATATTTAAATCTTTCTATTGCGTACCCTACAGAGGGGTCTACTATTTATCTTGACTACTAATGTCAGTTCTACTTACGAATTGGATTTCCGGGTTTGATTTCATTTTTTTTGATTGTTCCCCAGTGTGGTCAGTTTCAAATGATATTTAAATCTTTCTATTGCGTACCCTACAGAGGGGTCTACTATTTATCTTGACTACTAATGTCAGTTCTACTTACGAATTGGATTTCCGGGTTTGATTTCATTTTTTTGATTGTTCCCCAGTGTGGTCAGTTTAAAATGATATTTAAATCTTTCTATTGCGTACCTGCAGAGGGGTCTACTATTTATCTTGACTACTAATGTCAGTTCTACTTACGAATTGGATTTCCATGTTTGATTTCATTTTTTTTGATTGTTCCCCAGTGTGGTCAGTTTAAAATGATATTTAAATCTTTCTATTGCGTACCCTACAGAGGGGTCTACTATTTATCTTGACTACTAATCTCAGTTCTACGTACGAATGAGATTTCTGGTTGAATTTTATTTTTTTCGATGGATGTTCCAAGGTGTGGTCAGTTGAAATTAATATTTAGAGCTCCTTATTACGTACCCTACCACAGTTATATACCTAGTGACAATGCCTATTTTACTATGACTGAATGCATAATATATTAAGGCGATACTAGGAGTGCCCTTACGTTCGAGACCACCTTTACTACATTCAAGGTCCCTTTACAACTTTAAGACCCCGGGTGGATTCCGAAGCTCGCTGTTAGTAGTCTGCAAGGGGCGGTCCTGGCGATACGCATATGTTGAAATATTTATTTTCTATTTATTTTAAGTGGTAAAATAAATGTTCAGTTTTATATTTTTTCTAATCATTTATTTCGTATACAGTCAGGTAATCCTCGGTTACTGACCAACCGTTTTCAACTATATCCGGTTCCTGTTCACATTGCATCCGTGTTGACATAGCATCAAATCCGATACGATCCCTATCCGATCCGAAATGTGTTCACATTGCATCCGATTCGATCCGACACGACTAAGCTCTGTACCTAGCGCATACATGTATGTATATATTTCACACTATTTCATCCGATTCGGTCCGAAAAAATTGGGATCGGATTGGATACGGATCGGATCGGATGCAGGGTGCACACTATATTAAACACATATCCGATTCGGATCGTATCCGATCGGACCGGATCGGATGCAGGGTGCACACTATATTAAACACATATCCGATTCGGATCGTATCCGATCGGACCGGATCGGATGCAGGGTGCACACTATATTAAACACATATCCGATTCGGATCGTATCCGATCGGACCGGATCGGATGCAGGGTGCACACTATATTAAACACATATCCGATTCGGATCGTATCCGATCGGACCGGATCGGATGCAGGGTGCACACTATATTAAACACATATCCGATTCGGATCGTATCCGATCGGACCGGATCGGATGCAGTGTGCACACTATATTAAACACATATCCGATTCGGATCGTATCCGATCGGACCGGATCGGATGCAGTGTGCACACTATATTAAACACATATCCGATTCGGATCGTATCCGATCGGACCGGATCGGATGCAGTGTGCACACTATATTAAACACATATCCGATTCGGATCGTATCCGATCGGACCAGGATCGGATGCAGTGTGCACACTATATTAAACACATATCCGATTTCGGATCGTATCCGATCGGACCGGATCGGATGCAGTGTGCACACTATATTAAACACATATCCGATTCGGATCGTATCCGATCGGACCGGATCGGATGCAGTGTGCACACTATATTAAACACATATCCGATTCGGATCGTATCCGATCGGACCGGATCGGATGCAGTGTGCACACTATATTAGAGACATATCCGACTCGGATCGTATCCGTTCGGATCGGATCCGATCGGACAGCAATATGAACACGTTGTTAACTGTAGCTTACGCAAATCAGCAAAAATGATGGTCCCAAAAATACCACCTGTCGGAATGGGTTCAAGCAATATTTTGCACATATATATATGTATATTATGTATGTGTATGTACATATGCAAGCTTATATGTTTATATATGTATATAATATATATTTGCAAAACATACCAACGAAATACATTCTTTTGATGATTAGCCGTAATACTTCCGAAATTTAGCGCTCGTGTTCATTTTTTCGTATTAAGCTATGCAACGTATTATATTTTGGTATACATTTATATAAATGTTCTTTTATATGTGTGCATTTTTGAAAAAAAAATTTGCAGTATCAAATTTCTTATAACAAAATGTCTTATAACTTTCAGAGATTTCGCTAAAATACATTGAACCGTATTTCACAATAAGAACGAATACGTTTTTATGGGCTTATATACAGTTTTTGAACGTCCAAATAATTCTATTGCTGCATGTTTTTCACGTTATTGCAACCTTTTTAGTGGCTTAGTAAGATATTATGACAATGAGATGACAATGAATATGAAATGACAATGAAATGACAATAAATATGACAATTTGTAGGGGTTCCTGTCGGTGAAAAATGCTCAGATTAGCAGGGTTGTAACCAAAAGCTTCTATGGCGTATTGAATGTGTTTGGGAATTTGGGAATTGAAGTATTGAATCCAAATGCATCTCAGAAGGAAGAAAAAAAATTATATAATATAAATACCACTTATATGTGATATAAGGTTTTTGTTAAATTTCAAAATACTTAACTTATATCCATTATGTGAATATTACCGTTCTTTTTATTAAGAATTTCGATACTATTAGGCATAGTCAAATCTGGCTTTATCGTATCACACGCTAAAGTGACAAAGCGAATTATACAATATAATTATGCAAACGGCACTGATATCAAGGCGGTATTGACGCATTGAAATTTGTTATAAGTTTTTAAGTTCAAGTATTCTCAATATATATTCTGACAGTCTTTTCAGAATGTGAATAGTACCTACCTTTTTGTCATTAGTTACACTAAATAAAGACATCCCGACGATGATATCCCGATGATGATTTGATGACTATATCATACTATGTCGACCAAAAAAACGCTATCGTGACAGTCTCGAGGCACACCTCAATGCAGCAGACATCTCCACTGCACGATGGGAGAGTGCGGCGAACGACAGGCCTTTGTGGAGACAGAAATGCCATGAAGGCAAAAAGAAATTCGCAAAGACCTGGACGCAGCGGCGTAGAAGGCGCAAGGAGAGAGAAACAACAGCCCAGTCATCAGCAACAGTCGAGACACAATTCACCTGTCAAGTCTGCGGGAGACTCTGCGGAGCGAGGATCGGTCTCATCTCACATATGAAGACGCACTAGGTCAACCAGTGATCTCATACGTCGCATCGACGGGAGACTCCACCATCATCATCATGTCATACATGGACCGAGATTCGAAGTTCCAGGAGCGGCAGCCGGGGTCCTCGATGTGTAGAGACGGTCGTCGCGGGGGGGTGACCTGTCAGAAGGGTAGCCGGGCCCTCGGGGAAGTTGGAGCCTCCTGGGGATAACCCACATCCCTATGAGCATGTATGATATACATTTTTTCAAACATATATTTTTTATATTATATTATATGTATTGAAATTTTAAGAAAACACATCACAGAAAATAGCGTATACAAAATTGGCACTTAACTGTCACCTCCTTCTTTTTCTATTGTATTTCTACGAGTATTGACTTTATTAAAGTGTCAACTATTCGGAGAATTGCATTGTTTTCAATTCCATTTTACATTATTTCATTAAAAGTGTATTCCCCCAGAGTCAGCCCTCAATGTTTTATAAAACACAAAAGAAAATAGAAAATTATTTAAAATTTAATAAATAAAAAATATAACAACGTAGCATAGCGTGAATAAATGAATGAATGAATTTTTTGTTGAATGAATAATTTTTGATATATAAAGATTAGAGAATAAGTGTCAAAAATATGTGAATACTTAGAATTTTTCAATGTATAAGTAATTTCGGATAATAATTCTACGGTACAGTTACCTGATGAGCATTAGAGCTGAGACGAGCCAGATTTTCAGACTTGGCTCGGCTGTCACAGGCCGACCTTAGCCTCTGGGTCGGCTGATCGTGGACCATGTCCGGCTCGCTCGGATCTGGTCTCACGGACAGACCTTAGGCACTGCGTTGGCTCGGCTCGCCGGGGACCATGTCCGGCTCGCTCGATTCGGCTCTTCCGAAAGAAATACATGCTCTGCTCTGCTCTTAGGCTCATAACGATGAATGTTTGCGTTTCAAAAGAGAACATAATATGCAAACAACGTATATATAGTTGCTTTTGGACGTACATACTCGTAAGAGGTAGAGGGTTACTCTGATCAAGCTGCGAATCCTCTTTCCCGAGGGACCGGTTATCTCCTCTCCCCGGCAGGTCACTCTACCTTACTCCTTGGAGACGCTGTAGGCGCCGAACTCATACGTGCTTGTTGCTTTTGAACATACATACTCGTAAGAAGTAAAGGGTTACTCCGCTCAAGCTGCGAATCCTCTTTCCCGAGGGACCGGTTATCTCCTCTCCCCGGCAGGTCACTCTACCTTCCTCCATGGAGATGCCGTAGGCGCCGAACTCATACATGCTTTTTGCGACACCCTCTTCTCGCCGGGGAAACAGTTTATCCCCTGGGACCTCGGATCTCAGTCTAATCCATGTTTGCTTTTATACCTTTTAAGAGCCGATCCGAGTAATCTCGGCTGTTTGTCCTGTTGGCTGACTATTGTAGCAGACATCAGTAGTTAAAATTATGTTTATTGTTTCAGAAGCGAGTTTTTAAAGGTTCACCGCCAGTTTTGCATGATACAGTAGGCTCAGCTCGGCTCTCAGAGACACATATTAGGCTTGTCGGCTCTTCAGACGTCATGAATTATCATATATTTTGGAAAAATTTGAATTGAATATTTCTTTGAATTTTAAAAGAATATCTGGTGTTCCATAAATCAAACATTACTTCTCTTAAATTTTATGGAAAATATTTGGATTGTAACCGTGGGACCCAACGGAGCCATAACTATTGGCGTTCTATCTATGGGACAAAAAATTAACAAAAAACATTTCCATATACGTGTGGGTTGATAAGCGGCGCTACGCTGTTGTCAACTCAGAACTGAGATGGCTTCAAATTATTTACATAAGAGCATACATGCCGGCGGGGGGGTAGGGGGGGGGGGGGTAACCGCGGACCCCCCTAGGCCGAAAAGCCAGGGGGGTTACCCCCCTCGCCCCTCGCGGCAGAAACTGAACTCATGGGCGAAAAATATGCCTGCTAGGAACAAAAAAGGTCCTCACGACTAACCCCCCTAGGAAAATTTGGCCGGCCAGTGGGGCGTTACCCCTCTGGGATGGCAGCGACCCCCCCCCGTGGGGGGCATCTACCCCCCCCCCCCCGCCGACATGTATGCATAAGCGGTAGATTTTTAGCCCTAGTTTCAAAATAAATTACTAGTAAATAAGCAGTTGTAGGCGTTTGAACAAAAAATTTAAAGCTTAGCATATTTAAGCTGAAAGTGTAATATTTGTAACTAGTCTTAATACTCCCAATATTCCGCATACGTTTCTTGAAAGTTTTATAAAAAATAGTATAGTCACTCATTTTTTGAGTAATTTTAAGTTTGCTTATTAAGTTTAAGTTTCTTTTATTTTTTTCTGTAAAATATGTCAAATTTCTGTAGATACTAATTGTTTTTTTCTAGAGTTTTTGTTATTTTTAAATATTATATATTTGACTTTGTGAAGAATTTTGTGTTTGCTTTTTAGGAAATTCCTTTTTAGGCAATTTTTAGGTAATCTTGATTCAAACCCATGCTTTTGTGGCTGCTTACGGTCAGAGGCGCCTCCAACTCTTTAAAACTGGAGAGGCCGGCAAAAATCTGGAGGGTTCGATCGTTTACATTTATTTTGTTATAACCCCGTCAGTTAATATTTCCACGTTTTTCAGTAAAAAAGTGAGAGAGGCTGCCCCCGTGCCCTACCCACCCCTCTTGCGATGCCCCTGCTTATGTTAACCCCGTGATATACAAATTGCGCCAGTAATAAACTTACCATTATTACCTGTGCTTTTCATTGAGCGGAGCTCGGCGAAGCCGAGCGAAGCGTTTTTATTTTCTGTCTGGGAGTAAAAAGGTCGATGTCAGTCCGTTCGTTCGTTCGTTTGTTCGTTCGGTCCGACGGATCTCAAGAACCACTGAACGGATTTTAAAAAACTTTTTTTTGTTTGAAAGCCTATCATGTCAGAGTGTGCACCTGATATTTGGGATTAAAAAATTTTGAGTGGTTAATTAGTAATTAGCTAATTAGTTAATTTTATGCAGCTAAAACAGAGAATTTTGCAATATTTGTGTTATTTGTTGAAATAGAATCGTTTCGATCAAACCATTATAGGGTTTTTGGGTCGAAGAATTCAAATATAATATTTTTACCAATGATAAAGCCCTATGCCCTAAGCAATGTAGTTACAAGAACATAAAATTGAGTACATTCGTAATGCCACAGCCCAAGCTCCGCTGACAAATGTAGTTCCACTACCGACTAGTCGTAATTTGTGCTAATCTTGTGTGTCCTTCTTTATGAAACCATCTTGCCCAGAGCCTTTGTCCATATTAGGCTCTTCAAATTCCCGTTATTGCCGTTTGGCCTTGTACCGATGGCCAGGGGCGTAGCCATGGGAAGGGAAAGGGGTGAATTCACCCCCCGGAATTTTCTAATCTTAAAAATTACCAATGGTCCCCCCTTAGTAAAGAAAACTGTCTCAGCTGGACTGCAATTTTCCTGTCAGAGTAGCCTGGAAATTGCTTTTTTCACTTTATAAATCTAAAATTCGGCCCTGCGGAGCAAAAACGCACCGGCCGAAAGGAACGAAGAGACATAAGATTTCGGCCTGAGTCAGAGTAGCCCAACCCCCGAAATTTTTTCCTAGCTACGCCCATGACGATGTCGTTTCTTGATGTGCCCAACCCTAATTCTATGGTTCCTGTCCTGCTTTGCCTAGCGGAAGGATTTTATTTAAATGGCTCGTCTTCCGGTTTCAAAATTCTAATATAATAATATCTATCACTACTCACAGACATTATGTGTGTCTGCTGCTTTGACCATTAAAATTATGATTTAAAAATTTTTGGTTTAAGGGTAATTAAGGTGTTTTAATATAAGTAATTAATCTTGGTTATATGGGATCGTTAACTTTTAGCATCTTCTTCTCGCTACCTTGCAAGGGGTGTATTTCATTAGCCTAACTGGGCCGCGTTTGATGAAAAATTGTAACGGAGTGGTATCATTTATAGTTTTTTGATCATCTAAACCTACTTTGGCCAGCATCTTCTCGCATTTATATTTTTATGATCCTCTAGATCTACTGTGACCAGTTCTTTTCACTAGCACAACTATGTCCCAAACAAATATACCCATGGCTTGCTTATGTATGCTAGTGTTCTTTCCCTTGTTATACCATTGCAGCATAAATGACCATTTATCGTGGACTCTATATATATTAAGCTAATTTATAAATTCAAACGAGCCAAAAATATGGTATAATTTAATACAAAAGAAGTTTTTGTGCTACTAGCTTTGGTAGTCCAACTTAAAATCACTTAGGGCTATGTACTAATTTTTGAGAACAATTTATTAAGCTAATAATGCTTTTTTAAAGGTTACCATCACTTAGATAAACATATATTTTATAATTCTTTATGACTTTTAGTCCTACAAATACATACAGGTATATCTAATCATTATTTGCGGTAACACAAATACAGCTGGGTATAAATTCAGCTGTGAAAGCTACCGGAAATAAATTAATAGTCTTATCAAAATGGGAAACAGTCAGACTACCTATAGCATGAACATTGAACCATATAATAATTATTTTGACTATAAGAAAGCGACAATAAGCAGTGTTAGCCGACACGATCCGACGATCCAGACATGGGTCAATCCTCGGCATGAATTTCCATCTACGGATCCCTTTCCGAGAACAGTTCGACTTAGGACAGTCCCGAAACGGTCTAGTCCGTATTGTGCCCAAAAATCAGTTAGCTTTTGCTCAGGTGATTCGGGGATGATTTTTAGGAATTACAATGATAAATTTGGATACTGGGCATGTGAAAGAATGGGTAAGAACCCAAATGCGGGTCAGCTATCCAAGTTAAGGCCATTTTTGGACGTAGGTCCTGTCGACGCTATCTGTAGCAACAGCTTCCGATATATTGAGCCGGTATTGCACGCGTATCGTCGCTTGGATATAGTTGATGAAGCTACGACGTAAGTTGTTATTTTATATTTTCATTAATTTTCACCTGCAATAATCAAATATGTATAATTATGGTCGAATACAGTTAAGGCGTGTTCACACGCTCAAACTTTTTGCTCAAATTTTGAGTCCAAAATTTGAGCTCAAATTTTGTTCAAATTTTGATCAAAATTTGAATGCATATTTTTTGCGCTTTTTCAGCAAGTTTGAACGTGTGGACACTGTTCAAACGTTTCAAGAATATTTCTCTTGCCAAATGTTTTACCTGAAAAAGTGTGAGCTCAAATTTTGATCTCAAATTTTGAAATATTGCAATTTTCATTTAAAAATTACCGTCAAATTTTGATCAAATTTTGAGCTCAAAATTTTCAGCAAAAAGTTTGAGCGTGTGAACACGGCTTTACTATCATTTAGTTTTCATATAATCTAGGCCCTCGCTAGTATTAATTCAAAGAAATGAGAATTCAAAGTAATCTCCACAACGAAAGCAACCATCAACACTGAGTTCTGCACTATGGTCGATGACGCTGTGACCCATCGAGCCATACGTATCTTATCCATTAGCTCAACTTCTGTGGAAATATATTCTGTCAATTGTATAAAGTTTGCTGCCAACTTTTTTAAATCCAAAGTTTTATCCAAATTAATTTCATAGATAGTTTTTGCTTGCATGTAAAATATTAACACTTTATTTGAACTGTCGAATATAGCGGCTTAATAACTGCTGCAAAACCCGTCGTCATACCTGCGCCCTTCACTGCTCATCCCGCATGTATATGATTGGCGTAACGGCTAATAGGTTTAGTGGTTGTAGTCTATAGTCCGATTATGAAATAAAATAAATTGCATATATTTGTCAATTACGTGGTTATAAAAACATAAAGCCAGCGGTGTACCTTTCAAAAAGACGGCGGGATGTCGAATACAGCGGCTTAATAACTGCTGCAAAACCCGTCGTCATACCTGCGCCCTTCACTGCTCATCCCGCATGTATATGATTGGCCTAACGGCTAATAGGTTTAGTGCTTGTAGTCTATAGTCCGATTATGAAATAAAATAAATTGCATATATTTGTCAATTACGTGGTTATAAACACATAAAGCCAGCGGTGGGCCTTTCAAAAAGACGGCGGGATGTCGAATACAGCGGCTTAATAACTGCTGCAAAACCCGTCGTCATACCTGCGCCCTTCACTGCTCATCCCGCATGTATATGATTGGCCTAACGGCTAATAGGTTTAGTGCTTGTAGTCTATAGTCCGATTATGAAATAAAATAAATTGCATATATTTGTCAATTACGTGGTTATAAACACATAAAGCCAGCGGTGGGCCTTTCAAAAAGACGGCGGGATGTCGAATACAGCGGCTTAATAACTGCTGCAAAACCCGTCGTCATACCTGCGCCCTTCACTGCTCATCCCGCATGTATATGATTGGCCTAACGGCTAATAGGTTTAGTGCTTGTAGTCTATAGTCCGATTATGAAATAAAATAAATTGCATATATTTGTCAATTACGTGGTTATAAAACATAAAGCCAGCGGTGGGCCTTTCAAAAAGACGGCGGGATGTCGAATACAGCGGCTTAATAACTGCTGCAAAACCCGTCGTCATACCTGCGCCCTTCACTGCTCATCCCGCATGTATATGATTGGCCTAACGGCTAATAGGTTTAGTGCTTGTAGTCTATAGTCCGATTATGAAATAAAATAAATTGCATATATTTGTCAATTACGTGGTTATAAAAACATAAAGCCAGCGGTGGGCCTTTCAAAAAGACGGCGGGATGTCGAATACAGCGGCTTAATAACTGCTGCAAAACCCGTCGTCATACCTGCGCTCCCCCCAATATTTTGCCACGGCAAGTGCCACCCCAAAAAAAAAAGATATCCAACTTAAAAACAAAAGCCAGCAAGCCCAAAGGAGCGCAAAACAAAACAGCCTAACCCCAACCCCCCTTCACTGCTCATTCCGCATGTATATGATTGGCCTAACGGCTAATAGGTTTAGTGGTTGTAGTCTATAGTCCGATTATGAAATAAAATAAATTGCATATATTTGTCAATTACGTGGTTATAAAAACATAAAGCCAGCGGTGGACCTTTCAAAAAGACGGCGGGATGTCGAATACAGCGGCTTAATAACTGCTGCAAAACCCGTCGTCATACCTGCGCCCTTCACTGCTCATTCCGCATGTATATGATTGGCCTAACGGCTAATAGGTTTAGTGGTTGTAGTCTATAGTCCGATTATGAAATAAAATAAATCGCATATATTTGTCAATTACGTGGTTATAAAAACATAAAGCCAGCGGTGTACCTTTCAAAAAGACGGCGGGATGTCGAATACAGCGGCTTAATAACTGCTGCAAAACCCGTCGTCATACCTGCGCCCTTCACTGCTCATCACGCAAGAAAAAGAATGACCTCCCGGCACATAGGTAGAGTGGTTGTAGTCTATAGTCCGATTATGAAATAAAATAAATTGCATATATTTGTCAATTACGTGGTTATAAAAACATAAAGCCAGCGGTGGGCCTTTCAAAAAGACGGCGGGATGTCGAATACAGCGGCTTAATAACTGCTGCAAAACCCGTCGTCATACCTGCGCCCTTCACTGCTCATCCCGCATGTATATGATTGGCCTAACGGCTAATAGGTTTAGTGGTTGTAGTCTATAGTCCGATTATGAAATAAAATAAATTGCATATATTTGTCAATTACGTGGTTATAAAAACATAAAGCCAGCGGTGGGCCTTTCAAAAAGACGGCGGGATGTCGAATACAGCGGCTTAATAACTGCTGCAAAACCCGTCGTCATACCTGCGCCCTTCACTGCTCATCCCGCATGTATATGATTGGCCTAACGGCTAATAGGTTTAGTGCTTGTAGTCTATAGTCCGATTATGAAATAAAATAAATTGCATATATTTGTCAATTACGTGGTTATAAACACATAAAGCCAGCGGTGGGCCTTTCAAAAAGACGGCGGGATGTCGAATACAGCGGCTTAATAACTGCTGCAAAACCCGTCGTCATAACCCTGACGCTCCTTTTCACTGCTCATACACCGCATAGTATATGATTGTGCCTATACGGCGACTAATAGGTTTAGTGCTTGTAGTCTTATCAAAGAAGGGAGAGCAGCAAAGCCGCACACACCCGCCCTGATTAGTCCGACCGCTGGCTTTATGTTTAAATAACAATAAATTGACATATATTTTGTCAAGTTACGTGATTATAATGGACACATAAAGCCAGCGGTGGGCCTTACTCAAAAAGGGAACGGCGGAAGGCAAAAAAGGGGGTAAAAAGCGGAAACCCATACAAAAGCCGCGCGACCATTACACTCCCGCCCATCATCCCGCATGTATATACCACAACATCGCCAACGGCTAAAGGTAGGCTTATGTCTTCTATCGTCCGATTATGAAATAAAATAACAATATTCTGGCAATACGTGGTAATAAACGCTAAAAACCTAAAGCGAGCCGGTGGGCCCCCCACCCACCCCCTTTCAAAAAGACCGTACAAACAACCAACATACAGCGGCTTCCCCCAATAACCTGCGCACCTTCACTGCTCATCCCGCATGTATATGATTGGCCTAACGGCTAATAGGTTTAGTGCTTGTAGTCTATAGTCCGATTATGAAATAAAATAAATTGCATATATTTGTCAATTACGTGGTTATAAAAACATAAAGCCAGCGGTGGGCCTTTCAAAAAGACGGCGGGATGTCGAATACAGCGGCTTAATAACTGCTGCAAAACCCGTCGTCATACCTGCGCCCTTCACTGCTCATCCCGCATGTATATGTTTGGCCTAACGGCTAATAGGTTTAGTGCTTGTAGTCTATAGTCCGATTATGAAATAAAATAAATTGCATATATTTGTCAATTACGTGGTTATAAAAACATAAAGCCAGCGGTGTACCTTTCAAAAAGACGGCGGGATGTCGAATACAGCGGCTTAATAACTGCTGCAAAACCCGTCGTCATACCTGCGCCCTTCACTGCTCATCCCGCATGTATATGATTGGCGTAACGGCTAATAGGTTTAGTGGTTGTAGTCTATAGTCCGATTATGAAATAAAATAAATTGCATATATTTGTCAATTACGTGGTTATAAAAACATAAAGCCAGCGGTGGGCCTTTCAAAAAGACGGCGGGATGTCGAATACAGCGGCTTAATAACTGCTGCAAAACCCGTCGTCATACCTGCGCCCTTCACTGCTCATCCCGCATGTATATGATTGGCCTAACGGCTAATAGGTTTAGTGGTTGTAGTCTATAGTCCGATTATGAAATAAAATAAATTGCATATATTTGTCAATTACGTGGTTATAAAAACATAAAGCCAGCGGTGTACCTTTCAAAAAGACGGCGGGATGTCGAATACAGCGGCTTAATAACTGCTGCAAAACCCGTCGTCATACCTGCGCCCTTCACTGCTCATCCCGCATGTATATGATTGGCCTAACGGCTAATAGGTTTAGTGGTTGTAGTCTATAGTCCGATTATGAAATAAAATAAATTGCATATATTTGTCAATTACGTGGTTATAAAAACATAAAGCCAGCGGTGTACCTTTCAAAAAGACGGCGGGATGTCGAATACAGCGGCTTAATAACTGCTGCAAAACCCGTCGTCATACCTGCGCCCTTCACTGCTCATCCCGCATGTATATGATTGGCGTAACGGCTAATAGGTTTAGTGGTTGTAGTCTATAGTCCGATTATGAAATAAAATAAATTGCATATATTTGTCAATTACGTGGTTATAAAAACATAAAGCCAGCGGTGGGCCTTTCAAAAAGACGGCGGGATGTCGAATACAGCGGCTTAATAACTGCTGCAAAACCCGTCGTCATACCTGCGCCCTTCACTGCTCATCCCGCATGTATATGATTGGCCTAACGGCTAATAGGTTTAGTGGTTGTAGTCTATAGTCCGATTATGAAATAAAATAAATTGCATATATTTGTCAATTACGTGGTTATAAAAACATAAAGCCAGCGGTGTACCTTTCAAAAAGACGGCGGGATGTCGAATACAGCGGCTTAATAACTGCTGCAAAACCCGTCGTCATACCTGCGCCCTTCACTGCTCATCCCGCATGTATATGATTGGCCTAACGGCTAATAGGTTTAGTGCTTGTAGTCTATAGTCCGATTATGAAATAAAATAAATTGCATATATTTGTCAATTACGTGGTTATAAAAACATAAAGCCAGCGGTGGGCCTTTCAAAAAGACGGCGGGATGTCGAATACAGCGGCTTAATAACTGCTACAAAGTCGAGCAGGGATAGCTCAGTAGGTGAACCGATCTGACCACTATTTTCCTATTTTCACTGCTCGTATGAACTGACGGGTTACACATAGCTTTATGGTTGTTCCTGTATCACGGTCGACTGAAAGATAGGTTCAAACCTTTAGCTTGATCAATCAGTCAACTTACAGGGGAATATTATGTTCGATATCTAAAACCGCATAATGCTTATTCCAATTTGACAATTTTTTCATAGTCCTTGCCCTAATAGCCCAGCCCTAATAGCCTAATATCCCCTAATAGTCCTTTCATAGCCCAGCACAAATAGCTCCAATAAAGACATCTATTATCTATTTATACCTCCAGTAGAAGGGAATAATTGGGAAGAACCCCTTATGTATATTCAGAGTTCTTTTATGTACTGTCAAAATGGAAGGATTGGCTGAATCGATTTTGCCATAATTCTATAGTGCTTGCTTGTGGGCATATATGTATGCCTTATTGCTTCCCGGTGGAATGCCAAATTTTCGAGAAACTTTTTTGACGCATCTGGTATTAACAAATTTGAGTCAATATCGGCTCATCTGGTCCTCGGTAGTTTGAGTCATTTTTGACTCTTTCGGTGTTCGTAAATGCAATTTGTGTTCGATTTGTTTGGTAAGTATTTATTTGAGTCGTTTCCAACTCATCTGCTCCATATTTATTTGAGTCGTTTTTGACTTTCATCTATTGGCCTCGATACGACGACGACTAGGACATGTAAATATATTGGAAGCATAATGGGTAGCCTAAATTCTAATAGCAAAGTTCTGGATTGTAACGAAATGAATTTTTAATGGCACGTAGAGCGGCACCCATTTATCCGATGTATATTCGAAATTTGGCAAACGTTCGAGTATATACACCGTGATTAGTTTCTTACGTGACTACGCCTTATACGCGTTCATCAAGCTGGAGTTTACAACCACCCAATGAGAAGGGAATACCCAACTGTGCCCGCCTCATGGGTAGAATGCCGATGGCTTTGCGTGGTACGGCTACCCACTAGCCGCAGTTATTTTTCCCGCGAGCGTAAGGCTTAAGTCCTCCCTGTACCCACAGTAAAGCCCTAGTCATGGCTTACCACAATCATACAATAGTTTAGGTATGTAAATCATTGCGCAATGTATATATCATGCGCTAGTTAAATGATGCAAAGCGTTTAGGTTAACTGAGTTTGTCGTGTGTTGTACGTTTGCACGTGTGTTTATATTGTGGTTCGTTTTTCGAGAAGGGTCCATTGAAGGGTACTATTTATTGGTATATACCGTTTATATAAAATATTATGTAATTTTAATCATTATAGGATTATTTCTTTTAAAGACGCTAATATGTTCAACGCAATTTATGTTTGAGTATAGCCTGGATCTAAATTCGTTTAGAATATATAATAATATTTTGAACTGTCCGATTTTCAGAAAGTGTATTACTCAGAAATGAACTTAGAAATTGAAATCCAATTTTCTCGATTAAACAGCTTCCCAGAGTTTAGAGCCATCATTATAATTGCAGTTGGTGAGAATGGTGTAACTTGAGCCGTTTACGTCTAGTCGGCACCAAACTTGATAATTATTGTAATCGGGGCACCTGGGAGTTGGAAACCTGGCGACGCGTCGTCTGGCTGACTAGCTTAAACTCTATTTGCGCTGTTTGTGTTTGCCCGTTAATTTCTTAATAGTTCCTATTTATTGTCGGGACTTTTCATATCTAAATTTGAATAAGGTTACATATACAGAGCCTCGCTTTAGATTGTACATAGAACGCTGTGATAGAGTGGCGAGTGTCAAAAATTTAGCCCCCTCAGAGCAGACTATACTATGACTGTTAAGTGATGAGGCTGTCATGTAATCGTCAGCTGACGATTACGTCAGCTGCAATTTGGCTGATATTGGGATCCGGATATTCTTCTTCAAGTGTGATTATCATATGATAACAAATAATCCCAAATAGATTTGTGCAATTATTGCATTTAAAAGATATACATACAATTGTACATAAATATTTACACATAAGCACATCAACTTACTATAGTACTATCAGCTTGATCGATACATACATAGTTTATATAAATTTGAGAATATTATAAGTTTAAAATCTGTCCAATGTATGGAACCTCAATGAACCATTTTACCTTAATTTCTTCCGTATATATATATAAGTTTGGCAATAAACTTATATTCTTTTTAAAACAGTCATATTTTAAAATATTTTAAATGGTTGATATCTGTGTTCTAAGTCTTTTTTTAAAAAAACTTTATAATTCTATAACAATCGATTAAAGTTTGATAACTGCTTGTTTTGCTAGTAATATGGTGGCCGGTAAGTTATTAAACTATCGTGAATGCCCGAACAATGTAACTTTACGGCACTCCCTTCAGTTCCACTGGAAATTAAGTTTATAAAAAGTATATAATTTTAAAATGTCATAAATTTTGATTATATACTTGTAAGTATGTACGTATTAAGAAATACTCCCACAGTCAATAGTAACAATCCAATATATCGATAGTAAACATAATGACATACAAGAATCATAAAATATATGCTACTAGCGTTATTATTTTAGCATAATTGCATTATTTCATTACATTATGGTTCCCATTATAGCAACGGCAATATATACCACCTCAATATAAATATTTTGCAATGACAATACATTAGTTTTCGACAACATTCTCGATATGCAACAAATATGCTAATGCAATTACAACCGTATCATAATTGGAAATAGCTTCAACGATATTGCAACGATAGAAGATTTCAAAGTAAATAATCTGACAACTTCAAACCAAAATTTAAATCAGAACTGAAACAAAAAAAATATTTTGAAATTTTATGACATTCTCCAAAGTATTTTGTAGAAAATTTTTTCTATTTCTCGCTTTTCAAATTTGAAAATGTCCAAACATTGAAATTGCGTGTTTGCACGGCGATAGCAGACTGTTCAATTGCTTTGTCCCCTATTATTCGAGCCGTTTGCCACAATAGATACATTTTACGCTTACATTATTATTATATATACAAATAGATAATACACTTGCATTGTATAATAATACTTATATAATAATGTATTTTTACTTCTAAATATGTAGCATCTCACTACGCTAGCATAGCGTAGCTGAACATGTTGTGATCGGACAGGTGGTGTAATGGTAGCGCACTAGTCTTGCAAGCTAAGGATACTGGTTCGATTCCCGGCTGGTCCAATGAATGATCGATGGTGGATCTTTTCAAATATTCTACATACATAATTTATTATTATATCCTATGTATATATTTTGTATTAAATAAATATATATAATTAAATGTACATTTCAACAAGAACTCCACGCTGAACTTCTACAAAAAAGATCAACGTGACATTTTTAAACCCGAAAATTTTTACCATAAGGGCTCTGTTTCCGGGTCCTCCCTAAATGTGAGAAAGAGTTAGGTTTTTTACGCCTTAGCTCGGTTCGGCTTTTCCTGCACCGTGTCCTGTACCGTGTCCTGCACCGTGTCCTGCTAGGCTCGGAAACAAATCTGTCTTCGTCTAGATAGAGACATACTTATACAAATGTATATTCCATATTCATGCAGTGTCAGGTCGAAAAACTTCTGATGGTGGGACGGGGTAGCTCTTCATTGGTCGTAACCATATCTGTCGTATACAACGGTGTATAATGTAGTCGTTAAGCGATTTGACTGACAGGAAACAGTTTGTAATTGGTGAGAACAGGTGCCCCAAACAGTCGCCCTCTCTGGAACGGTCCCTATTCTCAAGTAAACTTTTTTACGAAACTATTGGAAAATTCTTTGCTTAATAGCTCAGGTATCAATTTGTGGTTCTAGTTTTGTAACCATTTTAGCTTTGCTAAAAACTTCCGATAATCTTTTTGAAAGTAGCTACAACTTTGTGCCAATTGTTATACTCTACAGAGATAAGGATATAAATATCCAGTGCTGTGGTTACTTACACGTCTGGAAGAGATACTTAGAATTGGCAAAATAACTTTATACGTTAATTCACTCACACGCCCAGTCAAAGAAGTATCATGCCCACACGTCCATTCAAAGAAGTGGCATACCAACAATCCCATTCAAAGACGTGTCATACCCACACGTCCATTCAAAGAAGTGGCATACCAACAATCCCATTCAAAGACGTGTCATACCCACACGTCCATTCAAAGAAGTGGCATACCAACAATCCCATTCAAAGACATGTCATACCCACACGTCCATTCAAAGAAGTGGCATACCAACAATCCCATTCAAAGACGTGTCATACCCATACGTCTATTCGAAGAAGTGTCAACCACACTACCGTTCAAAATAGTTTCATACCCGCACGCCCATTCAAAAAAGTGTCATACCCACACGTCCATTCAAAGACGTCATACGCACACGCCCATTCAAAAACGTGTCATACCCACACACCCACTCAAAGAAGTGTCATGGCCACACTCCCATTAGAAGACGTATCGTAACCACACGCCCATTCAAAGAAGTGTCATACCCACACGCCCATTCAAAAAAGTGTCATACCTACACGCCCAGTCAAAGAAGTATCATACCCACACTTCCATTCCAAGACGTGTCATACCCACACGCCCATTCAAATAAGTGTCATACCCACACGCCCATTCAAAGAAGTGTCACACCCACACACCCAGTCAAAGAAGTATCATGCTCACACGCCCATTCAAATACGTGTCGTACCCGCAGTGCTATTCAAAGCAGTGTCATACCCACATACCCAGTCAAAGAAGTATCATTGTCACACGCCCATTCAAAAAAATGTCGTACCCGTACGCCATTGAAAAAAACTATCATACCCACACGCCTATTTAAAGAAGTGTTATACCCACACGCGACCATTCAAAGAAGTGTCATACCCACAACCCCATTCAAAGACGTGTCATACTCACACCCTAAATTCAAAGACTTGTCATACCCACACGCCCATTCAAAGAAGCGTCTTACCCACACGCCCAGTCAAAGAAGTATCACACCCACACATCCATTCAAAGAGGTGTCATACCCACAATCCCATTACCCGATACCCACACGCCCATTCAAAGAAGTGTCATTCGCACACGTCCAGTCAAAGGAGTGTCATACCCACACGCCCAGTCAAAGAAGTATCTTAGTCACACGCCCATTCAAAGAAGTGTCGTGCCCACACGCCCATTGAAATAAGTATCATACCCACACGCCCATTCAAAGAAGTGTCATAGCCGCACTCCCATTAGAAGATGTATGATAACCACACGCCCATTCAAAGAAGTGTCATACCCACACGCCCATTCAAAGAAGTGTCATTGCCACACTCCCATTAGAAGATGTGTCATACCCACACTCCCATTCCAAGACGTGTCATACCCACACGCTCATTCAAAGACGTGTACAGACACGCCCATTTTAAGATGCGTCATTCCCACACTTCCGTTCAAAGACGTGTCATACCTACACGCCCATTCGAAGAAGTGTCATACCCACGCGCCCATTCAAAGACGTGACATACCCACACGCCCATTCAAAGAAGTGTCATACCCACACGCCCATTGAAAAAAGTGTCATAAACTACGCCCATAAAAACCATAACGTTGTTTTAACAAGTAACATAACTTCATAAATAGATACATTGAATGCCATCATGATCCTTTTCACCATCGTGCCATAGTCCCACCTTGAATCTGTCATGTTCATCCAGCTTTCCCCAAATGGGTACATAGTCATGATCCTTTCACCATCGTGCCGTAGTCCCACCTTGAATCTGTCATGTTCATCCAGCTTTCCCCAAATGGGTACATAGTCATGATCCTTTTCACCATCATGCCGTAGTCCCACCTTGAATCTGTCATGTTCATCCAGCTTTCCCCAAATGGGTACATAGTCATGATCCTTTTCACCATCGTGCCGTAGTCCCACCTTGAATCTGTCATGTTCATCCAGCTTTCCCCAAATGGGTACATAGTCATGATCATTTTCACCATCGTGCCATAGTCCCACCTTGAATCTGTCATGTTTATCCAGCTTTCCCCAAATGGGTACATAGTTCAAATTTGGTTGACTTCGCTTTTTTTTCATTTCTTTTGTTTCCCCAATGGTGCCCATATTGCAAACTTTTGTATTCACGCCTTGGACAACAACAATTATTTTGTTGTTTACTGCTTTATGGCACAAAACCTTTTTTAGATGTTGTCAATCATGAAACGCTTCTGCAAAAAAACAGACAACCCAATATCTGACTGTCAAAAACTGGAACCTGCTAAGTTAGTATGGCAACTGGCTATTTGTTTTTTTAAACCCGATATATTTGAACTAAAGTTAATGCTAAACCTCTATATATGTCATAGAGTCAATCGCTTTGTTGGACACTAGGCAACGTGACACCATGTATTCTCGACTTTACGCCATATATTCCGTTAGCCTGAATGATTTTCCTAACATTTGAGGCCTTCAGCTTCTCAGGAGGTCAGCCCCGTTGGTGAGCAAGGGGGTGTATTGATCCCATGGGTTGGACGCTGGCATCACCACCAGGGTGTGTTGTGTGAATTTTTAAGGGAAAGGGTCGGCACTTTGTGCCGAGGTAGCATTTAAGACAATTTATTTCGATTTTTTTCGGTTTCTTGGTACCCAAAATTTTCGAAAAACATTTGTCTGTAAATGAATAATTTTATATATCATTGGAACCGTAATGACGAGCTGACTCGAATGATGGTAAAATTGGCTCAATCGGTTCTTGGGTTAAGAGTTTTAATACTATTTGTGCTATATTCTAAACCTAACATTAAGCCTAAGCATTAGTCTAAGTCTAAGTCGTTAACGCGTGAACTGATTGGGCTAATTTTTCCACCATTCGGCTAAGCTCGTCAATGCGGTGTGAACGTTATATATAATTATCGAAAAAAATTTTTTTGAAAATTCTGGAACCATTGTGAAAGGAAAAAACGAAAAAAATTTTGTCATGAAAATAACCGAAGTGAATGCTCGTCGAGCCCAGTCGAATGGTTCTAAAATTATCGCTGTGCCAAGGAGGGGCTAACCGAAAAGACCCTAGTAGATAGCCAATTATGGCATACATTATCTGGTACAACTTCTATTTTTAATAACACATGTCCTATTAATGTAATTTGATGCTACTGTTTCGTGTTTTTAGAACATTCTATAATTATTTAATGATGTATACCAAAGTTGATAACTCTGTTTTTAATCATAATATTTCACACTGATAATCATTTTTACTTAAAATCTATGTTCGCTAATACATTGGGCCAATACAGACCGATATAACAACCACAAACCCTCCGCTAAGGTTCCCAACATCATGTGAAAATGAGTCCATCACACCTGACTCTTGAATTTTGCTTTATGCTAATCACAACAGAGTAAGCTCAAAAACATTCTGTGAGACAGTTCTAGACACAGTAGCAGCGTTTTTTGCTAATGTATTGGGCCAAAATCGACCGATATAACAACCACAAACCCTCCGCTAAGGTTCCCAACATCATGTGAAAATGAGTCCATCACACCTGACTCTTGAATTTTGCTTTATGCTAATCACAACAGAGTAAGCTCAAAAACATTCTGTGAGACAGTTCTAGACACAGTAGCAGCGTTTTTTGCTAATGTATTGGGCCAAAATCGACCGATATAACAACCACAAACCCTCCGCTGAGGTTCCCAACATCATGTAAAAATGAGTCCATCACATTTGACTCTTGAATTTTGCTTTATGCTAATCACAACAGAGTAAGCTCAAAAACATTCTGTGAGACAGTTCTAGACACAGTAGCAGCGTTTTTTGCTAATGTATTGGGCCAAAATCGACCGATATAACAACCACAAACCCTCCGCTAAGGTTCCCAACATCATGTGAAAATGAGTCCATCACACCTGACTCTTGAATTTTGCTTTATGCTAATCACAACAGAGTAAGCTCAAAAACATTCTGTGAGACAGTTCTAGACACAGTAGCAGCGTTTTTTGCTAATGTATTGGGCCAAAATCGACCGATATAACAACCACAAACCCTCCGCTGAGGTTCCCAACATCATGTGAAAATGAGTCCATCACACCTGACTCTTGAATTTTGCTTTATGCTAATCACAACAGAGTAAGCTCAAAAACATTCTGTGAGACAGTTCTAGACACAGTAGCAGCGTTTTTTGTTAATGTATTGGGCCAAAATCGACCGATATAACAACCACAAACCCTCCGCTAAGGTTCCCAACATCATGTGAAAATGAGTCCATCACACCTGACTCTTGAATTTTGCTTTATGCTAATCACAACAGAGTAAGCTCAAAAACATTCTGTGAGACAGTTCTAGACACAGTAGCAGCGTTTTTTGCTAATGTATTGGGCCAAAATCGACCGATATAACAACCACAAACCCTCCGCTAAGGTTCCCAACATCATGTGAAAATGAGTCCATCACACCTGACTCTTGAATTTTGCTTTATGCTAATCACAACAGAGTAAGCTCAAAAACATTCTGTGAGACAGTTCTAGACACAGTAGCAGCGTTTTTTGCTAATGTATTGGGCCAAAATCGACCGATATAACAACCACAAACCCTCCGCTGAGGTTCCCAACATCATTTGAAAATGAGTCCATCACACCTGACTCTTGAATTTTGCTTTATGCTAATCACAACAGAGTAAGCTCAAAAACATTCTGTGAGACAGTTCTAACACAGTAGCAGCGTTTTTTGCTAATGTATTGGGCCAAAATCGACCGATATAACAACCACAAACCCTCCGCTAAGGTTCCCAACATCATGCGAAGAATGAGTCCATCACACCTGACTCTTCTGAATTTTTGCTTTATGCTAATCACAACAGAGTAAGCTCAAAAACATTCTGTGAGACAGTTCTAGACACAGTAGCAGCGTTTTTTGCTAATGTATTGGGCCAAAATCGACCGATATAACAACCACAAACCCTCCGCTAAGCCTCCCGACATCATGTGAAAATGACTCCATCACACATGACTCTTGAATTTTTGCTTTTATACTAATCCAGAGTAAGCTCAAAACATTCTGGAGACAGTTCTACACAGTAGCAGCCGTTTTTTGCTAATGTATTGGGCCAAAATCAACAGATATAACAACCACAAACCCTCCGCTAAGGTTCCCAACATCATGTGAAAATGAGTCCATCACACCTGACTCTTGAATTTTGCTTTATGCTAATCACAACAGAGTAAGCTCAAAAACATTCTGTGAGACAGTTTATACAGTAGCAGCGTTTTTTGCTAATGTATTGGCCAAAATGACCGATATAACAACCACAAACCCTCCGCTAAGGTTCCCAACATCATGTGAAAATGAGTCCATCACACCTGACTCTTGAATTTTGCTTTATGCTAATCACAACAGAGTAAGCTCAAAAACATTCTGTGGGACAGTTCTAGACACAGTAGCAGCGTTTTTTGCTAATGTATTGGGCCAAAATCGACCGATATAACAACCACAAACCCTCCGCTAAGGTTCCCAACATCATGTGAAAATGAGTCCATCACACCTGACTCTTGAATTTTGCTTTATGCTAATCACAACAGAGTAAGCTCAAAAACATTCTGTGAGACAGTTCTAGAACACAGTAGTAGCGATTTTTTGCTTTTTATTTGGCCTAAATCGACCGATATAACAACCACAAACCCTCCGCTAGAGTTTTGCCCAACATCATGTGAAATTATGAGTCCATCACACCTGACTCTTGAATTTTGCTTTATGCTAATCACAACAGAGTAAGCTCAAAATATTCTGCTTTCTGTGGGAGAGTTCTAGACACAGTAGCAGCGTTTTTTGCTAATGTATTGGGCCAAAATCGACCGATATAACAACCACAAACCCTCCGCTAAGGTTCCCAACATCATGTGAAAATGAGTCCATCACACCTGACTCTTGAATTTTGCTTTATGCTAATCACAACAGAGTAAGCTCAAAAACATTCTGTGAGACAGTTCTAGACACAGTAGCAGCGTTTTTTGCTAATGTATTGGGCCAAAATCGACCGATATAACAACCACAAACCCTCCGCTAAGGTTCCCAACATCATGTGAAAATGAGTCCATCACACCTGACTCTTGAATTTTGCTTTATGCTAATCACAACAGAGTAAGCTCAAAAACATTCTGTGAGACAGTTCTAGACACAGTAGCAGCGTTTTTTGCTAATGTATTGGGCCAAAATCGACCGATATAACAACCACAAACCCTCCGCTAAGGTTCCCAACATCATGTGAAAATGAGTCCATCACACCTGACTCTTGAATTTTGCTTTATGCTAATCACAACAGAGTAAGCTCAAAAACATTCTGTGGGACAGTTCCAGACACAGTAGCAGCGTTTTTTGCTAATGTATTGGGCCAAAATTCGACCGATAACAACCACAAACCCTCCGCATTCCCAACATCATGAAATAGTCCATTTCTCTCCCTAATCACAACAGAGTAGCTCTGACATTTTGTGTCCCCTCGCGCGTTTTGTCAGATTATGCCAAACCGATATAACAACCACAAACCCTCCGCTAAGGTTCCCAACATCATGTGAAAATGAGTCCATCACACCTGACTCTTGAATTTTGCTTTATGCTAATCACAACAGAGTAAGCTCAAAAACATTCTGTGAGACAGTTCTAGCCACGGTAGCAGCGTTTTTTGCTAATGTATTGGGCCAAAATCGGCCGATATAACAACCACAAACCCTCCGCTAAGGTTCCCCACATCATGTGAAAATGAGTCCATCACACCTGACTCTTGAATTTTGCTTTATGATAAACACAACACAGAAATCTCAAAAACATTCTCTGAGACAGATCTAGAAACAGTAGAAGCGTTTTTTGCTAATGTGTTTTTCGGCCAAAATCGACCGATATAACAACCACAAACCCTCCGCTAAGGTTCCCAACATCATGTGAAAATAAGTCCATCACACCTGACTCTTGAATTTTGCTTTATGCTAATCACAACACAGTAAGCTCAAAAACATTCTGTGAGACAGTTCTATACATAGTAGCAGTGTTTTTTGCTAATGTATTGGGCCAAAATCGACCGATATAACAACCACAAACCCTCCGCTAAGGCTCCCAACATCATGTGAAAATGAGTCCATCACACCTGACTCTCTAATTTTGCTTTATGCTAATCACAACAGAGTAAGCTCAAAAACATTCTGTGAGACAGTTCTAGACACAGTAGCAGCGTTTTTTGCTAATGTATTGGGCCAAAATCGACCATATAACAACCACAAACCCTCCGCTAAGGTTCCCAACATCATGTGAAAATGAGTCCATCACACCTGACTTTTGAATTTTGCTTTATGCTAATCACAACAGAGTAAGCTCGAAAACATTCTGTGAGACAGTTTTAGACACAGTAGCAGCGTTTTTTTGCTAATGTATTGGGCCAAAATCGACCGATATAACAACCACAAACCCTCCCCTAAGGTTCCCAATATCATGTGAAAATGAGTCCATCACACCTGACTCTTGAATTTTGCTTTATGCTAATCACAACAGAGTACTCTCAAAAACAAACTGTGAGACAGTTCTAGACACAGTAGCAGCGTTTTTTGCTAAGGTATGGGGCCAAAATCGACCGATATAACAACCACAAACCCTCCGCTAAGGTTCCCCACATCATGTGAAAATGAGTCCATCACACCTGACTCTTGAATTTTGCTTTATGCTAATAACAACAGAGTAAGCTCAAAAACATTCTGTGTGAGACAGTTACTAGACACAGTAGCAGCGTTTTTTGCTAATGTATTGGGCCAAAATCGATAACAACCACAAACCCTCCGCTAAGGTTCCCAACATCATGTGAAAATGATTCCATCACACCTGACTTTTGAATTTTGCTTTATGCTAATCACAACTGAGTAAGTTCAAAAACATTCTGTGAGACAGTTCTAGACACAGTGGCAGCGTTTTTTGCTAATGTACTGGGCCAAAATCGACCGATATAACAACCACAAACCCTCCGCTAAGGTTCCCAACATCATGTGAAAATGAGTCCATCACACCTGACTCTCGGTTTTGCTTTATGCTAATCACAACAGAGTAAGCTCAAAAACATTCTGTGAGACAGTTCTAGACACAGTAGCAGCGTTTTTAGCTAATGTATTGGGCCAAAATTGGACTATATAACAACCACAAACCCTCCGCTAAGGTTCCCAACATCATGTGAAAATGAGTCCATCACACCTGACTCTTGAATTTTGCTTTATGCTAATCACAACAGAGTAAGCTCAAAAACATTCTGTGAGACAGTTCTAGACACAGTAACAGCGTTTTTTGCTAATGTATTGGGCCAAAATCGACCGATATAACAACCACAAACCCTTCGCTGAGGTTCCCCACATCATGTGAAAATGAGTCCATCACACCTGACTCTTGAATTTTGCTTTATGCTAATCACAACAGAGTAAGCTCAAAAACATTCTGTGAGACAGTTCTCGACACAGTAGCACGTTCTTGCGACGTATTCGGGCACGAAATCGACCGATATAACAACCACAAACCCTCGCTAAGGTTCCCAACATCATGTGAAAATGAGTCCATCACACCTGACTCTTGAATTTTGCTTTATGCTAATCACAACAGAGTAAGCTCAAAAACATTCTGTGAGACAGTTTTAGACACAGTAGCAGCGTTTTTTGCTAATGTATTGGGCCAAAATCGACCGATATAACAACCACAAACCCTCCGCTAAGGTTTCCAACATCATGTGAAAATGAGTCCATCACACCTGACTCTTGAATTTTGCTTTATGCTAATCACAACAGAGTAAGCTCAAAAACATTCTGTGAGACAGTTCTAGACACAGTAGCAGCGTTTTTTGCTAATGTATTGGGCCAAAATCGATCGATATAACAACCACAAACCCTCCGCTAAGGTTCCCAACATCATGTGAAAATTAGTCCATCACACCTGACTCTTGAATTTTGCTTTATGCTAATCACAACAGAGTAAGCTCAAAAACATTCTGTGAGACAGTTCTAGACACAGTAGCGCCGCTTTTTTGCTAATGTATTGGGCCAAAATCGACCGATATAACAACCACAAACCCTCCGCTAAGGTTCCCAACATCATGTGAAAATGAGTCCATCACACCTGACTCTTGAATTTTGCTTTATGCTAATCACAGAGTAAGCTCAAAAACATTCTGTGAGACAGTTCTAGACACAGTAGCAGCGTTTTCTGAATGTATTGGGCCAAAATCGACCGATATAACAACCACAAACCCTCCGCTAAGGTTCACAACATCATGTGAAAATGAGTCCATCACACCTGACTCTTGAATTTTGCTTTATGCTAATCACAACAGAGTAAGCTCAAAACATTCTGTGAGACAGTTCTAGACACAGTAGCAGTGTTTTTGTGAATATGCTAGTTGGCCTTAAAATCTACCTATATAACAACCACAATCCCTCCCCTAAGGTTCCCAATATCATGTGAAAATGAGTCCATCACACCTGACTCTTGAATTTTGCTTTATGCTAATCACAACAGAGTAAGCTCAAAAACATTCTGTGAGTCAGTTCTAGACACAGTAGCAGCGTTTTTTGCTAATGTATTGGGCCAAAATCGACCGATATAACAACCACAAACCCTCCCCTAAGGTTCCCAATATCATGTGAAAATGAGTCCATCACACCTGACTCTTGAATTTTGCTTTATGCTAATCACAACAGAGTAAGCTCAAAAACATTCTGTGAGACAGTTCTAGACACAGGATACAGTGTTTTTCGCTAATGTATTGGGCCAAAATCGACCGATAGAACAACCACAAACCCTCCCCGAGGTTTTCAAAGCAATACGTAATCTGAACCTAAGAAAAAATCACACAT
>JASANE010014025.1:0-14554 GCA_030248225.1 Trileptium ribeirensis
GTATGTGGTGCTGTTCGTTCAGTTACATATTGCTCAAACACACCTTGTGAAGCGCGCCTGCGGCCTGCTAAGCTCCATAGCTTCTTGGGTCTGACCAAGGAAAGTGCCAAAATTACAGAATTCACGGTCCGCCTCGAGGTTATGATAGCCGGGGTCGTATGGGCATGTTGTTAGGAAGTTGCACCATGCAGCTGCGTACCGTTATTACATGTAAAACAGCAGTTACAAGCACAAACCTATACTAAAATGTAAGAAAGATAGCAAAAACAATGACATGTTTGTGGCAAAAACGCTATATACCACCTATAGTAACTTACTGAAATTTTGCCCGAAATAAGTGTTGCACCGGCTGGTTGTATTAGAGGGAAATCCAATAAATATGTCGGCACATTTATTTGTTTAACCTTTTACGTCCTGAATTTATTTGCATGTAGAGTATTGATAAAAAACTACAGCCTACAACAGCAAGAGATAGATCCCTGAACGCTAGGGCAATAGTCATGCTCGCTTGCCTTGTCGTTGAGCTATTTTGGAGTTTGGCTGAAGGCTTCTAGCAAAGCGAGAAAACACGCTTACCATCGTACAGCCCAGTTTAGTTATCATAACGCTTTTGTAATGGATTTATTGGATTATTATTTTTTGTATGGATGTTATTGTCGATCAATATGTGGCGTTGAAAGGCTAAACATGTGTTTTAAATAAATTTTTATCAACCACGAGCACCCACAAACTAGAAAAATATCGTCAGAACTTCGGTATAAGTATTATTACATTTATTTCATTTTAAAACATTATCAATTTGAGTAAACATGATAATGTTGATGTTAATACTCCTGACTTCATAGTCGGTTAATTATGTAGCAAAAATAGACTACCTAATATGTTATCGCTTAACCGAGGTTTCTTTATTGAAAGAAACTATCGTATAAACAAGCATTAATTTTGTGCAAAGTATTCGTAATTCACGATCACTAATTTTCTATGGCCTTAAAGTTGACATAAATTTTATGCGGTTTTGCAGTAAGAATTGTGAATATTGATAGTATAGTTGTAATCATGACAGAGTTGGTCGAGCGGTGTTTGCTTGGCGTGCGTTGTCTAATATCAATTACGGAAGCAAACAGCTGCGCTCTAAAATAGTCAAACAGCTCAACTGTTTGCGTAGCACATTCAAAATACTTTCGATGAATTTTAAGAGACGTATTCTTTGATTTTTTGTACTACGAGATGTTTTTAAACTCAAAGAACTATTTTTTGAAAGTTTAAAGAATCATATTTTGGAAAAATCTTTAGAATTTTAAGGAATAGTTTTTTGACGTTTAAATGAATATCTGCTTGTGCAAAAATCAAAGAATACTTGTCTTAAATTTTATGGAAAATATTTTGAGTGCACTCACAATCGTACAATCCGGCCAAGCCGTACATGTTTCGAGTTGGAGTTTAGACAAAGTAATTATTCTGGGCATTAAATTGTTAATGGTGTTATTGTTCCGGGTATTCAAACGAAATGTCGACACATCAAATACCATGTTATGTACACCGTGAAGAAATTATAAAACAGTGCCGCCGTTACTAGTTGTTAAAGCCAAATCATTGTAATATGGCTACACTGAAGATAGCTATGATGTTCATACTAATACTGAACTGAAAATCTAATATCATACAATATATTTAAAATCAGCATAGATTTAGCATTGGGCAAATACTAAGTTAATATTTATCACCAAGAACCTGGAAACAGATTTGAACAATAAATGTTCAACCAACCCCCCCCCCCCTAGCCCCCTCCCCACAAGAGGTCTAGCGAGATCGCACGTGGTATAAGACCTTTTATTCAAAATGAAAACCAGTTGAGATGTCTTTAATATTTAAGAATAACCTCTTTTCATCATGACAACAATATGACTTTATTGTGTTTTATGTACGTATACATAAGTATATGCATGTATTTTAATGAATGAAATATACATGTATCGTATCCAAATACGTGTACAATGGCGCAATACTTACGAGAATACATTCATTATCCTGTTATGTGTAAAGATTATAAAGATAAAACCACATTAACTGTGTCTTGAGACAGATAGTATTCTATATTTTATCTCGAAGCACAACATGTGGACCCTCTAAGGG
The DNA here is from genome assembly GCA_030248225.1 of Trileptium ribeirensis. Classification (NCBI taxonomy): domain Eukaryota; kingdom Metazoa; phylum Nematoda; class Enoplea; order Enoplida; family Thoracostomopsidae; genus Trileptium; species Trileptium ribeirensis. Next base: position 2,134 of record JASANE010014025.1, read on the forward strand.
CGATACCTGAATAGCCAGCCATCCAAGTTTTGCGTCGTGAACCCGTTCAAATCTAGAAGGGTTAATGCCAAAATGATGGAGTCCGTTGTATCGGTTGTCTCTGCAACTAAATTCTGAGATTTACACTTAGTCACCTTTCGTGGTCACCCCTTTCAGTAAACTGCAATAACCATAATGTTTAATAGAGGTTTAGAGCAACAAAATTATAACGAACAAATCACCGCCTGGGCGGTTAACTTGTCATGCGACGTTAGTCGAAAAAAAACTCGACAATATATTAGGAATTTTTAGATGATGTATATCTGTATAAAATGCTACTCAAATTTTTCCAAGAAAACTAAAACAATTGTCAAACTCCACTAATTATAAATGTTGTTTTCACTGTTTTCAAATTAAAAACTGTGTTTGTCCTAAATATAATTGTGTAAAACAAGAGAACAGGGAACAGTTTTGAATATTCGTGAACGGTTAAGACAATATAAAACACAATAAAGTCATATTGTTGTCATGATGAAAAGAGGTTTATTCTTAAATATTAAAGACATCTCAACTGGTTTTTCATTTTCTGAATAAAAGGTCTTATACCACGTGCGATCTCCGCTTAGAGACCTCTTGTGGGGAGGGGGCTAGGGGGGGGGGGGTTGGTTGAACATTCTCATCGTCCAATCCTGTTTCCAGGTTCTTGGTGGTGAATATTATAATTAATGTTTTGCCCAATGTTAAATCTTATCCTGATTTTGAATATATTTATGAGTATTAAATTTTCAGTTTCGTTGTAGTATTGAACATCATCAGCTAAATTCCGGTGTAGCCATATTACAATGATTTGGCTTTAAACGACTCGTAACGGGCCGCACTGTTCTTCCACAGTATTCTCATAACATGGTATTTGATGTGAGCATTTCGTTTGGAGTGCCGGAACAAAATAACACCATTAACAATTTCCAGAATGATTACTTGTCTAAACTCCAACTCAAAGGCTTGAACACTTTAGCCCAAAATGTGAGCTCAAAAAATACTTTCCGTGAAGCGGGGCGGAGTATTCTTGATTTTTGCACAACAAACTGTCATTTAAACGTCAAAAACTATTCCTAAAATTCTAAAGATTTTTCCAAAAATCAATTCTTAAACTTTCAAAAAATAGTTCTTTGAGTTTAAAAACATTCTGGTGGTACAAAAAGTCGAAGAAATACTTATCTTAAATTTCATGGAAACTATTTTGAATATCTACAGTACGCAAACAGTTGAGCTGTTTATCTAGAGCGCGGCTGTTTGTTCCGTAAATTGAATTTGAACAAACGACGCAGCGCGCTCAAATTTCCCGACTCTGTCATGATTTGAGAACTGTATCAAATCTCACAATTGTTATGCAAAACCGCATAAAATTTATGTCTACTTTAAGGCCATAGAGATTGGGTAAAACAATTTGAGTTTACAGAAAAATTAATGCTTGTTTATACGAATCGTTATTTCAATAAAGAAACCTCGGTTAAGCGATAACATATTAGGTAGTCTATTTTTTTGCTCATAAAATTATATAAATTTGGGGACTATTAAGCGTGGAGGTCTCGTGTTTACTCAAATTGATAATGTTTTAAAATGAAATGAGTGTGAGATAATACTTTTATACCGAAGTTCTGACAATATTTCTCATTTTTGTGGTGCTCAGTGGTTCGATAAAAAAGTTATTTAAAACACATGTTTAGCCTTTTTCAACGCAGAAAAAAATAACATCCATACAATAAAAATAATCCAATAAATCCATTACAAAAAACATTATGATAACTAAACTGGGCTGCGCGAATCGTAACATCGCACTTTTCCTAGAAAGCCTAAGCCAAATATTTTGCCAAAATGACTCAACGAGGAGGCAGAGACAAGCATGACTATTGCCCAATTTGCATCCCTTGCTGTTGTAGGCTGTAGTTTTTTCTCTACATGCAATAAAAATTCCGGACGTAAAAGTTAAACAAATCCAAATGTGCAAAATTTGTCGATTTCCCCCTTGCGACCAGCCGGTGCAACACTTATTTTGGGGCAAAAATTTCAGTAAGTTACTATAGGCATATATGTTTTCACCACAAACATATCTCATTGTTTTTGCTATCTTCTTTTTATATAGGTTGCTGCTTGTAAATGTTGTTTTACATATGTAATAACGATACGAAGCTGCATCGCGCAACTTTCAAACACCATCCCCCTCCGGCTGTCATAACTTCTCAAAATTTTTGGCACTTGTCTTGGTCAGACCCAAAATAGGAGTTTGCCACGGGCGTTTCCAGCAAGCAGTGCGTTTTATGGCTGGCGTCTTACCTTATTCGCTCTACACGTACCGCTTTATACCTTACATAGCATTGAAATAAAAGTTTGAAAATCCCTCACTTTGTCAAGTGTTATTCGATCAAAAAAGCGTAATATGTTGGTTCGTCCGAACCTGTTGGCTATCCGCACCTAGGCCTGTGTATTAAAGATCTTAAGCCTCGACGGCTATGGTTCACCGCCTACCTAATATAATGAAAACAGAAGAAGCATTGCGAGAGGATCCACAAAATTATTAACGAACATCACCCCCGGAATACTCTCACTCGAATGACCAGAAAAAGGTTACTAGGTGATTCAACCGGACTAAAGCAAATAAGTACCGTTAACAAATCCCGAACCAGATTATCCGACGTTAAACTCTCAAGGCATGTCGGAACCCTGTGGGCCACATAGGCTACAACGAACCGCTAGGGTTAGAACCATAGCCAATCGAGAGCGAGTTGAAATTTCCAGTAAAATCAGACATTCGTCCAAATTTACTTTTCATTGATAACAAACTAAACAACTTCCAGATAAGCTTAGGATAGGTAATATCGGTCTGACATTATGACCTGTGAGCAGGTTTCGATGTCAACCTCTCTGGGGACCTCCGAAATCACACCCGATACTAGGCACGTGCGCAACCAATCGGGCGGAGTCCGAACACAGCTCGTGAAGCGCGCCTGCGGCCTGCTAAACTCCATAGCTTCTTGGGTCTGACCAAGACAAGTGCCAAAAAACAAAATTCACGGTCCGCCCTCGAGGTTATGATAGCCGGAGTCGTATGGGCATGGTGTTAGGAAGTTGCGCCATGCAGCTGCGTACCGTTATTACATGTAAAACAACATTTACAAGCACAAACCTATACTAAAATGTAAGAAAGATAGCAAAAACAATGACATGTTTGTGGCGAAAACATATATACCACCTATAGTAACTTACTGAAATTTTGCCCGAAATAAGTGTTGCACCGGCTGGTTGTATTAGAGGGAAATCCAATAAATATGTCGGCACATTTATTTGTTTAACCTTTTACGTCCTGAATTTATTTGCATGTAGAGTACTGATAAAAAACTACAGCCTACAACAGCAAGGGATCGATCCCTAAACGCTTGGGCAATAGTCATGCTCGCTTGCCTTGTCGTTGAGCTATTTTGGAGTTTGGCTGAAGGCTTCTAGCAAAGCGAAGAAACACGCTTACCATCGTACAGCCCAGTTTAGTTATCATAACGCTTTTGTAATGGATTTATTGGATTATTATTTATTGTATGGATGTTATTGTCGATCAATATGTGGCGTTGAAAGGCTAAACATGTGTTTTAAATAAATTTTTATCAACCACGAGCACCCACAAAATGAGAAAATATCGTCAGAACTTCGGTATAAGTATTATTATATTTATTTCATTTTAAAACATTATCAATTTGAGTAAACATGATAATGTTGATGTTAATACTCCTGACTTGATAGTCGGTTAATTATGTAGCAAAAAATAGACTACCTAATATGTTATCGCTTAACCGAGGTTTCTTTATTGAAGAAACTATCGTATAAACAAGCATTAATTTTGTGCAAACTCATTCCTAATTCACGATCACCTAATTTTCTATGGCCTTAAAGTAGACATAAATTTTATGCGGTTTTGCATAACAATTGTGAATATTGATAGTATAGTTGTAATCATGACAGAGTTGGTCGAGCGGTGTTTGCTTGGCGTGCGTTGTTTAATATCAATTACGGAAGCAAACAGCTGCGCTCTACAATCGTAAACAGCTCAACTGTTTGCGTATAGCACATTCAAAATACTTTCCATGAAATTTAAGAGACGTATTCTTTGATTTTTGCACCACCAGATGTTTTTAAACTCAAAGAACTATTTTTTGAAAGTTTAAAGAATCATATTTTGGAAAAATCTTTAGAATTTTAAGGAATAGTTTTTTGACGTTTAAATGAATATCTGCTTGTGCAAAAATCAAAGAATACTTGTCTTAAATTTTATGGAAAGTATTTTGAGTGCACTCACAATCGTACAATCCGGCCAAGCCGTACATGTTTGAGTTGGAGTTTAGACAAGTAATTATTCTGGGCATTAAATTGTTAATGGTGTTATTGTTCCGGGTATTCAAACGAAATGTCGACACATCAAATACCATGTTATGTACACCGTGAAGAAATGATAAAACAGTGCCGCCGTTACTAGTTGTTAAAGCCAAATCATTGTAATATGGCTACACTGAATTTAGCTATGATGTTCATACTAATACTGAACTGAAAATCTAATACTCATAAATATATTTAAAATCAGCATAGATTTAGCATTGGGCAAAACATTAATTATAATATTTATCACCAAGAACCTGGAAACAGGATTGGACGATGAGATGTTCAACCAACCCCCCCCCCCTAGCCCCCTCCCCACAAGAGGTCTAGCGAGATCGCACGTGGTATAAGACCTTTTATTCAGAAAATGAAAACCAGTTGAGATGTCTTTAATATTTAAGAATAACCTCTTTTCATCATGACAACAATATGACTTTATTGTGTTTTATATTGTCTTAACCGTTCACGAATATTCAAAACTGTTCCCTGTTCCTTGTTTTACACAATTATATTTAGGACAAACACAGTTTTTAATTTGAAAACAGTGAAAACAACATTTATATAGTGGAGTTGACATTGTTTTAGTTTTCTTAAAAAATTCGAGTAGCATTTTATACAGATATACATCATCTAAAAATTCCGGACAATGTCGAGTTCTTCACTAACGTCGCATGACAAGTCCGCCCAGGCGGTGATTTGTTCGTTATAATTTTGTTGCTCTAAACCTCATTAAACATTATGGTTATTGCAGTTTACTGAAAGGGGTGACCACGAAAGGTGACTAAGTGTAATCTCAGAATTTAGTTGCAGAGACAACCGATACAACGGACTCCATCATTTTGGCATTAACCCTTCTAGATTTGAACGGGTTCACGACGCAACTTGGATGGCCTGGCTATTCAGTATCGCCCTTAGAGGGTCCACATGTTGTGCTCTTCTATAAAATATAGAATACTATCTGTCTCAAGACACATTAATGTGGTTTTATATTTATAATCTTTACACATAACAGGATAATGAATGATCTCGTAAGTATTGCGCCATTGTACACGTATTTGGATACGATACATGTATATTTCATTCATTAAAATACATGCATATACTTATGTATACGTACATAAAACACAATATCCATATATAATTATTCATTTTATTCATGTATTAGTGTACCGACACGATTATACATTGTCGTTACTGGGGTTGTTCCACTTCACATCAACCGTAAAAAAGCATTATTCGATATTTCATAAACATTGAAAAATTGTTTATCGTTGACTTCTTCTAATTATATAAGTTGACCGCCTGGGCAATTTTTCCATTTTCTGTTCTCCCTGGTATAAAATGAGTGTCCCTTTTTGTGCCCGTTCGCAGAATTTGGGGCTCGGCTTGGTTTAATTATTCTTTCAAAATGTTGCCTTCTACCCGTAAACCAATATATTTTTAAAAATTCTGTTCCCAGGCATAATAAATAGTTGATAAATAACACAAAAATTTGTGTATAAACTGCAATATAATGTCAACAGAAGTTGTATTAGCAGTACTTCTGAGGCAATTTATTGATAAATTAGCTTAGCGCATTTATTTAAAAGCTGGGTACTTTGTCAACTCAAATAGGCCGTGCGTTTCCCAAGGTTGTTTTAAATTCGACAGGTATCCCAACATTAATACATATTCGACCGAACCAACATAGCAGTAAACATAAACACACAAAGCTAGCCACTTAAATTTCGCGTATAAACACAGCAAAATCGTCATACCGCTAGAAAGTCTATCTGGATCATAACATAAGTCTTATTCTATGTTTCATTAAGAGTGTATTTAACAATTCACCCCATAAAAAGTAATAAAGATTGCTGCCAGGGATTTCGCTTATTCAGAAACCAGCAGTGAAATTATTTATATATTTTTGCCGAAGGTGGGAGGGGCAGGCGGAACCATACCCCCAGTTAACTGATATGTCTATATCATGCCATTTAATACTACTACGATAAAATATTTACATGTTGGCGCCAAAATCCATTTCTATAGCAAACATTAATTTAAACTATTATATATATTATTTTAGTTATTATATATAATAATTGTAGCAATAAACTGCCACGCGCCATAAACGAAAAAGTATTTCACTATTCACCCTGACGGCTCGGTTGGTGAAGTGGTATCGATTTTGTCAAAAAATAAAAGTTTAAGACTTTTTAAATTAATGTCTCACTTCAATATGGTGAATTGTCTCTGTGTGGATACGGATAGTACACCACCGAAGTTTGTAAGAATTAAGCCGTATAAAATTGTTACGATATATGTAGACCATTCATTGATATAATATGCCTCTCAAATTATAAAATTTACAAAAAATTCGTTTGCAAAAACACTTTTCTGCCGGAAAAACGAATTAAAACTATAATTATTGCGCAATCAGTTATATAAAGGATATAATCCCACCTGGGGATGTGTATTAATGAATACTTTTCTTAAATGCAGGTTTATGAATATAGAAACATTTAGAAATTAAGTATTAAAAGTTTACCATTTTTCAGGCTGTTTGGACTTGAAAATTCGTAGCTGGCCCTCTGAGCACCGGAATAAATATTTTCTCAAAGATACATTTACCCGTTGGATTAAAAACCTTAAAACTATCAAACTTTTACCCGTCTAACACTGGCCTTTCCGTTCGATAAAAATTTAGCCAGGGGTATGAAGTAGGCTGGTTTCAAAAGTGACACCAGATTATGTCAGTACGACTGGAATCTTAGAAATCTAAAAATTTTGAAATTTCATTGTTTTCCTCGCAAAACGTTAAAATAACTAATAAATTGCTTCGTAAACCCTGCCAAAACATTTTAAGGTGTAATCAAATTTTTTTTGAAACTTTTGACGTAATGTTTAAAATGTTTAGCTTCAGAATAGAATTTTTATAAAAATATTTTGGTTAATTTTTTGGTGTCGACTGAGAGATATTTTTACTGAAAAGAACCCGAAAAATTAGCCACGGGCAATGAACCACGGCTGGAACAAAATTTTTCTAGATGCCATGAACTAGAGGCATCCGCTTTGAACCAGGGAAACAGAAAAATGCCAGGACATCCAACCAGTTCCCCATTTTAGAGAGTCCAGTACCATAAATACTTGCTAGTGCCAGACTTGCTAACTACAAATCCATGCCTGAACAGGTACTGGGTCATATTGAACTCACATGCACGCGCCCATAATGCCCATACAGAATAGCCGTATTCGGACTGGTAATGGGTTACAATGGTGTCCCGTGCCCGACACGGTGGAGTAACCTATGGAATATAAAAACTGGTACTGGATCATTTTGAATATTAGGACCGGTGCTGAACTGGTACCATGCTGAATTCCAAGACAGGTACTGTTCCAAATTGGACATCAAGACCTGAGCTGGTAAAAATGGTCGCGTCATGTCAAGTTTCCTTCACATATATAACGGTAGAGAGATACTTGATCTGAGTACCGTAGGATAAAAAAATTTACGTCTAATTGCGAACTCACGCTCAACTGCTGCAGGTTATTCTTTAGGTTAAGCTTAGACCCGTTGACTTAAACAAGATAAAGTGGCGATAATGTAAGCGCCATTTTGTCTGTCTCCTTTTAAACGAAATATGTGGTACCACGACAGATATTTTTGCAATCAAGTGGAAATTACTACTGATACTTATTCCTGTTGATGGCAAAAAGAAAATATACTGATATAAAAAGTATATACATGTGTGTGCTTTTCTTAGAAAAAGATACACTAAAGTTTCTACTTTTCTATTTGTTCCACTTTTATCGCCCAGATTTGATTCTTTACAATGCAGCATGACTTGGGCCAAATTAATCTAGCCTTTAGAGTTGAATAAGTTAAAAAATCAAAACATCCCTTAAGTATTCGGTTAAGTCATCATTCTTTTAGGCTCAACGTTGCTTAAAGATAATAATAATGGTGCTACAAAACATAATAACACTTTCTTGGCTCAATAAACACAGTTTCAAGCATTAAAGCATCGAAGAACAGTTCGGAAAAGCGTTTGCCAATGCTCAGACAGAGTTAGCATTCTATTGGACGATATTTTTCAAAGTTTGGTCATTGGATCGGCAAGACCAAGAGGAAGTAGGAAAAAGATTGACAATATTGAAATACATCATTCTTTTAGGCTCAACGTTGCTTAAAGATAATAATAATGGTACTACAAAACACAATAACACTTTCTTGGCTCAATAAACAAAGTTTCAAGCATTAAAGCATCGAAGAACAGTACAGAAAAAGGTTTGCCAATGCTCAGACAGAGTTAGCATTCTATTGGACGATATTTTTCAAAGTTTGGTCATTGGATCGGCAAGACCAAGAGGAAGTAGGAAAAAGATTGACAATATTGAAATACATCATTCTTTTAGGCTCAACGTTGCTTAAAGATAATAATAATGGTACTACAAAACACAATAACACTTTCTTGGCTCAATAAACAAAGTTTCAAGCATTAAAGCATCGAAGAACAGTACAGAAAAAGGTTTGCCAATGCTCAGACAGAGTTAGCATTCTATTGGACGATATTTTTCGAAGTTTGGTCATTGGATCGGCAAGACCAAGAGGAAGTAGGAAAAAGATTGACAATATTGAAATACATCATTCTTTTAGGCTCAACGTTGCTTAAAGATAATAATAATGGTACTACAAAACACAATAACACTTTCTTGGCTCAATAAACAAAGTTTCAAGCATTAAAGCATCGAAGAACAGTACAGAAAAAGGTTTGCCAATGCTCAGACAGAGTTAGCATTCTATTGGACGATATTTTTCAAAGTTTGGTCATTGGATCGGCAAGACCAAGAGGAAGTAGGAAAAAGATTGACAATATTGAAATACATCATTCTTTTAGGCTCAACGTTGCTTAAAGATAATAATAATGGTGCTACAAAACACAATAACACTTTCTTGGCTCAATAAACAAAGTTTCAAGCATTAAAGCATCGAAGAACAGTACAGAAAAAGGTTTGCCAATGCTCAGACAGAGTTAGCATTCTATTGGACGATATTTTTCAAAGTTTGGTCATTGGATCGGCAAGACCAAGAGGAAGTAGGAAAAAGATTGACAATATTGAAATACATCATTCTTTTAGGCTCAACGTTGCTTAAAGATAATAATAATGGTACTACAAAACACAATAACACTTTCTTGGCTCAATAAACAAAGTTTCAAGCATTAAAGCATCGAAGAACAGTACAGAAAAAGGTTTGCCAATGCTCAGACAGAGTTAGCATTCTATTGGACGATATTTTTCAAAGTTTGGTCATTGGATCGGCAAGACCAAGAGGAAGTAGGAAAAATATTGACAATATTGAAATACATCATTCTTTAGGCTCAACGTTGCTTAAAGATAATAATAATGGTACTACAAAACACAATAACACTTTCTTCGCTCAATAAACAAACTTTCAAGCATTAAATCATCTAATAACAGTACAGAAAAAGGTTTGCCAATGCTCAGACAGGAGTTAGCATTCTATTGGACGATATTTTTCAAAGTTTGGTCATTTGGATAGGCAAGACTCAAGAGGAAGTCAGGAAAAAGGATTGATAAAATATTGGAAGATACATGGTCATTCTTTTAGGCTCAACGTTGCTAATAAATACCTCAACACATCAGCACTTCGCTCAAAACAAATTAAGCATAAAAGCAAAGAACAGTACAGAAACTACAATGCTACCAAGCGTTAAGCGTCTATGAACTTGGAACCTAGGTCATGGATCAACATACAGAATAGAACTAAACAATATAAAACTCATCTGAAACTAAAGATAATAATAATGGTACTACCAAAACACAATAACACTTCTTGGCTCAATATAACAAAGTTTGAAGCATTAAAGCATCGAAGAACAGTACAGAAAAAGGTTTGCCAATGCTCAGACAGAGGTTAGCATTCTATTTGGACGATATTTTTCAAAGTTTGGTCATTGGATCGGCAAGACAAAGAGGAAGTAGGGAAAAAGATTGACAATATTGAAATACATCATTCTTTTTAGGCTCAACGTTGCTTAAAGATAGATAATAGATGGTACTAGAAAACACAATAACACTTCTTGGCTCAATAAACAAAGTTTCAAGCATTAAAGCATGGAGAACAGTACAGAAAAGGTTTGCGAATCTCAGACAGCGTTACATTCTATTGGGGACGATATTTTAAAGTTTGTCATTGGATCGGCAAGACTAAGAGGAAGTGAAGAAAGATTGACAATATTGAAATACATCATGCTTTTAGGCTCAACGTTGCTTAAAGATAATAATAATGGTACTACAAAACACAATAACACTTTCTTGGCTCAACAAACAAAGTTTCAAGCATTAAAGCATCGAAGAACAGTACAGAAAAGGTTTGCCAATGCTCAGACAGAGTTAGCATTCTATTGGACGATATTTTTCAAAGTTCGGTCATTGGATCGGCAAGACCAAGAGGAAGTAGGAAAAATATTGACAATATTGAAATACATCATTCTTTAGGCTCAACGTTGCTTAAAGATAATAATAATGGTACTACAAAACACAATAACACTTTCTTGGCTCAATAAACAAAGTTTCAAGCATTAAAGCATCGAAAGAACAGTACAGAAAAAGGTTTGACAAAGCTAAGAAAGATTTAGCATTCAATAGCACGATATTTATCAAAGTTAGTTAATTGGATAGCCAAGACAAAGAGGAAGTATTAAAAAGATTGAAAATATTGAAATACATCATTCTTTAGGCTCAACGTTGCTTAAAGATAATAATAATGGTACTACAAAACACAATAACACTTCTTGGCTCAATAAACAAAGTTTGAAGCATTAAAGCATCGAAGAACAGTACAGAAAAAGGTTTGCCAATGCTCAGACAGAGTTAGCATTCTATTGGACGGTATTTTTCAAAGTTTGGTCATTGGATCAGGCAAGACCAAGAGGAAGTAGGGAAAAAGATTGACAATATTGAAATACATCATTCTTTTAGGCTCAACGTTGCTTGAAGGTGATAATAATGGTACTACAAAACACAATAACACTTTCTTAGCTCAATAAACAAAGTTTCAAGCATTAAAGCATCGAAGAACAGTACAGAAAAAGGTTTGCCAATGCTCAGACAGAGTTAGCATTCTATTGGACGATATTTTTTAAAGTTTGGTAATTGGATCGGCAAGATCCAGAGAGGAAGTGGGAAAAGATTGACAATATTGAAATACATTCATTCTTTTAGGCTCAACGTTGTTTAAAGATAATAATAATGGTACTACAAAACACAATAACACTTCTTAGCTCAATAAACAAGTTTCAAGCATTAAAGCATCGAAGAACAGTACAGAAAAAGGTTTGCCAATGCTCAGACAGAGTTAGCATTCTATTGAACGATATTTTTCAAAGTTTGGTCATTCAATAGGCAAGACCAAGAGGAAGTAGGAAAAAGATTGACAATATTGAAAAATCATAGTTATTTTAGGCTCAACGTTGCTTAAAGATAATAATAATGGTACTACAAAACACAATAACACTTTCTTGGCTCAATAAACAAAGTTTCAAGCATTAAAGCATCGAAGAACAGTACAGAAAAAGGTTTGCCAATGCTCAGACAGAGTTACCACTCTATTGGACGATATTTTTCAAAGTTTGGTCATTGGATCGGCAAGACCAAGAAGAAGTAGGAAAAAGATTGACAATATTGAAATACATCTTCTTTAGGCTCAACGTTGCTTAAAGAATTCTCATACTAATAATAATGGTACTACAAAACACAATAACACTTACTTGGCTCAACAAACAAAGTTTCAAGCATTAAAGCATCGAAAAAACAGTCAAAAAAAGGTTTGCCAATGCTCAGACAGAGTTAGCATTCTATTGGACGATATTTTTCAAAGTTTGGTAATTGGATCGGCAAGACCGAGGAGGAAGTTGGAAAAATATTGACAATATTGAAATACAGTCATGCTTTAGGCTCAACGTTGCTTAAAGATAATAATAATGGTACTACAAAACACAATAACACTTTCTTGGCT